>JAMKCH010073094.1:0-46622 GCA_023653785.1 Ophioderma brevispina | reverse complement strand
TCAGCCATATAATGTGTATGTAAAGACCTCTAGTTACGATTATCGGAACTGGGTTATGGCATGAACACTAACTTCTCCCTCCTCCAGTATGATTGCTTCCATCCCCCCACACCCCCGGGACTGATGCTGTATAATTATATGGCTGGGGTCGATCAAGGATGCAAATTTGACGATGACAATCACAGAATTGATTCTCGCCGGGATTCTCGCAGAATGCCATGTAAATTTGATTTTCGCAACCTGAAGATAGTTTGCATTGCAACCCTAAATATACAAGCAAATCGGAATGACGTTTTCGTTATGGACCGCTCTCGTTGACACTTTCGTTACAAGTAGAAGTTCCTTTTACTAACATGACTAACCTCAGACGAATTTGCATCCCTGACGAGCATTTATGTTCACACACAACGATCCGGGATAAATTCAGTCTTCTGCCGAATCTTTCAACATGCAATTTATTCATTTAAGGCTGCCGAATTCATAGGGTGGTGGCACAATAATTCTTTCCCAATGGTCCTGTGTGCACATGACATGTATGCATGTAGAGCACGCTAGAGCGGACATAAAACGCCCAGTTTGCAATGCAAAGATGGCGAGTTTGTAACGAGGTGACGGCGAGTTTGCAAGTTTGTAACACGATGAGGGCGAGTTTGCAAGTTTGTGAAAAAAACTGCCGTCATCACATTACGAACATGCAAACTCTCGCCGTCTTCGTGTTGCAAACTTGCTAACTTGCAGTCATCGCGTTACAAAGTTGCAAACTTTCCCCGTCAAAATGTTACGAACATGCAAACTCTTGCCGTCATCACGTTACGAACTTGCGAACTCTCCCAATCTTACCGTTGCAAACTTTCCGTATCTCGTTACGAACTTGCAAACTCTCGCCGTCTTTGCGTTGCAAACTTGCAAAAACTCGCCGTCATCACGTTACGAACTTGCAAACTCTCGCCGTCTTTGCGTTGCACACTTGCAAACTCGCCGTCATCGCGTTACGAACTTGCAAACTCTCGCTGTCTTCGTGTTGCAAACTTGCAAACTCGCCGTCATCACATTACGAACTTGCAAACTCTCGCCGTCTTTGCGTTACGAACTTGCAAACTCTCGCCGTCATCGCATTACAAGCTTGCAAACTCTCGCCGTCTTCGCATTGAAAACTTGCAATCTCGCCGTCTTCGCGTTAGGAACTTGCAAAATCTCGCCGTCTTCGTGTTGCAAACTTGCAAACTCGCCGTATCACGTTACGAACTTGCAAAATCTCAACCGTCATCGCGTTACGAATGTGCAATCTCTCGCAGTAATCGGCGTTTTACAAACCTTGCAAACTCACCGTCATGTTGGCGTTCAAACTTCCCAAAACTCGCCGTCTCTTCGCGTTTTGACACTTGACGCAGCGCCCTTGTGGGTAATTTAGTATCCTACCACCACTTAAAATTTGGCACCTTTAACATGACGGTTATCGTAATTCGTGTGCCGAATCGTAGCCTGGGGCAGCAGACAACCCCCTAGAAAAATTCTGCCCCCACACCACCCACCGCCATTACTCCATCAACGTTTCGTTGGTCTACCTCCACACCGCCCACATCCACTATCCCACTGACACGATTCGATGTGTGTACACTGAAGTCGATGTCAATGAAATTTACCATGGGGCATGATTGAGCGTGGTGGATTGGAACAACATTTGTCACCTCATTTCTATTAAAATGATGAATGAATGAATGAAAGGCCTGCAATAATTACTCACAATATCCCCACGCAATATCCATGTTCTATTGTAAGGAGACCCCCCCCCCCCCCACCAGATGCAAGGAATTTTAGCAGTATAGAGGGGCATTATTCCATCATTAAAATTTCGTGTACACTCCATTTTGCAATGGCATGCCAGTGTGTGTGATGACTGTGCCCGGACTGTTGGGACTAGCCTCAGGCTGTGAATGATTATCTTGAATTTAGCAGGACCCTGACCAGTTCTGTCAACTTCAAGTAGGGTTAAACATTAAATAAAAAGCTATGAATTGTACCGTAATAAAAAAACCGTTGCTAACTTTTCTAAACCCCAGTGTGAGCAGATCATTCGGGGACTACGGTATTCCCATTTCAAATGTAGTGAAATGCAGGACCTCGATGACGCGTGACGCAAATTTTAATCCCGGGGGGTAAAATTTACTCGGATCAGGTCAAAAGAGGTCAAAGATTAAATGTTGGGTAAAGTTGGTCCTGATCAACGGCCCGATTCAATGTTTTACTCCCCAAAGAGGTAAATAATTGCTCAACTTTTTAATCCACTTTTTTAACCCTCTTTTTTTTTACTCCCAAATTACAGTGTATGTTGACATATTTGCCCATTATTAACTATGATATTAGCATGTAAACTCTGTGTTTCATGAACTGTGCAAGAAATGTTAGAATTGTAGATTTGTTGTTGGGCTCTGCATGCCGAATGGGTGCAATTGTAATTGATACATTAAATATGGAGGGGAATGATTAATTTTCAGCTAGCTGCGTCTCCCGAAAAAAAAAGTTCTTTCCCAATTTAAAGAAATTCTTGGAAACCTGATGCCAGATTGTAATATATTTAAGTATAATAACTTTATCAAACCATGGGCCATTTAAAAATATTGAACTTCATTCATTGATTACACAGACAGAGGACAAGTCAATATTTCCCCTTTGAAAATGTGGAATTTAGTCAAAATTCAATTAAAATGCGGGTATGAAGTAACGAGTAAGCCTATAAGCTCCAGTGTGTTAAAAGCGAGTGTAACTAATAAAAGATTTCTAATTATGCGATTTGAGAAAAATATATTTGAAAAACAACCGAAAATTTGTTAGAAGTGAAATACATAACAATCCGTATGTATACACACACATGCAGGTATTTATGTTTGTTACAATGAAAGAGAAGGTCTACTGTCAGACTTCTCTGCGGAGTCTGATGAGACAAATACGGAGTCGCAAAACACTACCGCCTTCAATGAGATACGCAACCAGAATGACAAGACGGGCTGTGCGAGCTGTGAGGGAGGATGTCAACCAGAGACAGAGGTGCATTGCTAGCCATTGCCATCCAAGGTGGAAGTGGAAGGTAGTATGAAATAAATGGCCGCACTTGTTGCCACTTGTGTAAAATGCATCGAGTGAACTGAAACCTCAATTTATAATGTGGAGCCACGGTTGTTAGAATATTGTGTACAGCTTTTGATACAAGTTGTGTCATTTGCATCGTTGTGTCATTCAGTCAGAAAGCTTAAATACATGAATTTTGAAAAACTGATTTTTGTTAAAAATAAATTTTAGTCGGGTAGAGCAACTGCAAAATATTTCTTCGTATATCTTTAAAAAATAAAAATAACAACACAGTATTTTATAATTTGTATAAAGTGCACGCGGAGATTCCAAAAATAGGTTGTACCGAAAAAAATGTGCAAATTGATTTGGCACTGGTTGTAAAGCTTGCATATCAAAAATATCCCTATCTGGAATGGATTACGCTGAGAACCGTATTTGGTACAAAAAATTTTTAAAATTTATAATGTCGTATAGGAGCAAATACGAAATTTCAAGGCCATGTTTTATATTGAAATATAAGATATACAAATCGCCTTTTGTTATCCTTTTATGTTATTCTGTCACCAAATAAAAGGTAGGGAATCTATTGAGCATCTAATCTATATGAAATCACTACAATCACAGAAAATATACACTTGATTATGTGAAATCTCTCGTGCACCTTTAAAGTAATGTCTTTGGTTTTTGGATTCATCCTTTTGGGATTCTACAGAAGGCCATTCAATTGCGTTATACATGCAAAAACCCTTCAAAAGACGGGCCTGTTTTTAGAGCTTGTGCGAGCATCTGTTTCTTCCGGGACGAATTTAGGTTTTGTATAGGGCTTCCCATACCAATAGAGGTAGATGGGTGCTTTTACTTCAATTAAATACCATTTGATTGCAATGAATTTTTAGAGTAATTAAATGGAAATTGTCAAGTCTATTCACCCACGTGTAGTATACACTTAGTTGATAAATACTGTACTTGCTCGGGATTTAGAGTTACTATCAATTTACAAGTTCTCATTCGGCAGGTAGAAGTGTTGTAGGGTTGTGATATTGACATTCTATTATCAGAGATCCAAGGCCTCGGGCTAGTATTGTAAAAGAAAAACCCTATTCTAGTGGGAATGTACATGTAGTGTCATTCCATATCCAACAAGAATCTACAAGCCAGAAAGCAAAGTAAATTATTGGTGGCCTCTGCAAGATGGTGCGCGCAGGTAAGTCATCAATATAACGTTTCGTGATCAAGGTGCAGTCTTAATTGTTCTAATAGAATACCGCTTTGGGTGTTTGAAGGGTTGTATCTAACAATGCATTGAAACAAAACAAAAGGTTGTTCTTTAATAAATTGCGTTTTCAAAAATGATTCTGTAAATTTAACTTCAGGCGGCCCTGAAGTCAAATAGGGTAATATTTTGGGTGCGAAAGCTCTTTCAATATTGGAGCAGGACCAATAAATTTATATATTTTTGCAAACTGCCAAAGCAAATGCGCTGTGTTCTCTGTAGACCGCCATATAAATGCATTTTATTATTAAAGCATGAAATCTCTAAGCAATAGACCAAAGCGATGATCATGTGGCCTCATTTTTGTACCATGTATATCCTTCGGTCCACTACAGCAAAAAAAAAAAAAAGAATTGTTGAGCTTTATTTAAGCTTTCATGTAAATAAATCGCTGTGGCTCGAGGCACCTTTATAGCTGCTATTTACTTACTTTTCTGCATAAATCTGGAAAATTTGAAAAAGAAGAACAGACCACATTAATGAAATACCTGCTATAACATTTAGAAATTTCATCAAAATTGACTACGTTTATTCAAGTGCACAATTCAGTAACCTTTCCGTTGGAAACTCTAACGCCCCCAATATCTGATTTAGTAGATTTTTAAATCTGTTACCAGCGTATGTCTACAACAACTTTCTCGGGTTTCAACATCAGTTCTCCTTTTCCCATTTAGATCCACACCGCCACATTTTATGACAAAAAAATCAAAACAAAATGTGAAATTCAAGACGCGTTTCAATTTTCTTCTTGATTTATTTACTGTTGGTCGATGAGGTAAACCTGTCCTACGCTGCACTTAATTTCGAAGACTTCATTTAACCATGAAATTTTCCCCAAAGACCATTATCAGTAGCAGATGGATGTTTTTTCCTCGAAATTGCATATCCCCCGATAGTCTCCCTGTTATTATGGCCTAATGAATACATCGCTAAATTGCTCATTTTAGACAAGCACAGAGACCACTAAAAGCGCGGAATCACATTTTGTATAGTTTAATGCTCTCATTTTATCACATCATAAGCTTAATGAATATTATTGTTTTATATCAGTCTTTGGATACCTGATATATTTTGACGTTTATACTGGGTTGTAACGTTTGTGAAATTGATAGGAAAGCATGTGATATCCTTGATTCTATCCGGACCGTTCCGGAATCGAAGCCAGGATTTGAAGCAAAAAACCAAAAATGTTCCCGTCCAGCTTAGGTATTTTTTTTTTTTTTATTATTTTCAGATCGCCCCCCCCCCTTTTTTTTGTTCCGGAGTAGGGCCTTTGTCGAAGTTCCTATGAAAACAAAAGTACCAAAATGCTAGATTAAAAATGAAAACTATTCTACCGAGCAACAAATATTTCCAGTTAAACGAGTGCACTGTACACTTGTATCTAATGTCTTTAGAACTGCAACCCATCTTTTTAACATCTAATATTTCGCATTAAATCTGACAATTTGAAGTGGCGCCTACGTTAATGTGCTATCGTACGTCCTCGTGGCCGGGTCTTTGAACGGACACGCTCGACAAACACAGAGTGAAAATGTTGGGATAATATTAGTACGGTATAAATTTCGCCAATGAGGTTGAAATGTTAAATAAATAATATGTTCAATCCCAAGTGGAGTTAGTATACATAAGCTCCCGGGTATGCGTAAACCTCATATTCAATTAGAATGCTAAATTCTTTAGTATTAATCTTTGATTTCGCATGTATATGATAAAGTACATAATACATCATCACAAATTTCAGTTCTGTTTGCAAATACCGTGGAATATAGTTCAATTCTGCATTGTACATGAAAAGATTACGAGCCTTGAGGGAATGCCGTGTAATCAATGATGTTCTTCGATTTTAGATAACACTTTGTATATTGAGTGTGGTGGTGTATGCGTTTTTTTTTTTTTTTTGATGAGAAAGTGCCTTTCCATGTGGTTGATAGTATGTTTTGATATTTTTGTATAATGATACATGTATGCGGATGTATTACTAGTCAATTACATCAAAAGATAAGAGAAGCAATTCTTGTAAAATAGATTCTATATCTGCAACAATACGCATTATAGTGTTTATTGAATTACAATACGACGACTGGGGACTTTCTTCATTTGTGAAATAACGTCGTTTTTCGAGTGTTGAAATGAAGTGCGGTTGCTAATAAACAACTTCTTTTGTTCGCTCGACCTGTCAATAACAATATTTACAGCTTGTATTAGATGATAAAGATGAAGTCGCCAAAAGGCTCTAGTGAATGACCATTGAATGGTTTCGGTTTATTCGCAGGCTCATCCTTTCCCTCATTAGAGTAAAAAAATACATCGGTCCTCGGACCGCTTGTGTTGCCTGCCGTCGCGGTTTGTGAATGATAGGCCCACATGACCTTTGACCTTGATATGTGACCTTTGACCTCATAAACAAATGAGGGTTTGCATGTAAACACCATAGACAAATGAGGGTTTGCATGTAAACACTACATCAACACAACAACAACATACATCAACAACAGACAAAGCACACTTACTGCAGATATGGCCCTACTTGCAGCATATCTCAAGACCTGGAGACTGAAGCTGAGTGAAGCCAAGACCACCGCTTCTGCCTTCCACCTCAACACCAAAGAGGCTCATCGCCAGCTTCAAATCAACCTCAATAGAGTATCTCTGCCATACACTCCTACACCAACCTATTTGGGAGTGAAGCTTGACCGGCAGCTTGCTTACCGGCAGCACCTCGAGTCCGTATGAGCCAAGGTATCTTCGAGGAATAACCTCCTGTGCCGACTTGCTGGATCCTCATGGGGTGACAGCCCAACGACTCTACGCACCATCGCCTTGGGTCTGGTCTCCAGCGCTGCTGAATACGCCGCCCCAGCATGGTGCAACAGCTCTCACACAAAAAAAGCTGGACACGGTACTCAACGAGATCTTGAGAACGATTAATGGTTGCCTCCGTCCTACTCCATCTGAGTTTCTACCAGTGCTTTCAGGCATTGTACCTGCAGTGCTCCGGAGAGAGCACCACACGCACAAACTAGTGAATAAGTCTCTGCTGGACAACAAGCACCTGCTGCATAACAATGTCAAAGAATCACACCAGCTCGATCGGCAGACAGAGACTGTGCTCTCGTAGACCTTTCTGTCGACAAGCTGCTAAACTATCCAGCTCCCCATTCAACGTCTTACAGACATGGAATACTACCTGGTTAGATACTCCAAGACCAGATCAACTCACTATTACACCTATGACAGAACTACCACCTGGTAGCAATCTCCCACGCAAGGAATGGGTCACCTTAAACCGGATTCGCACAGGAGTCGGTCGCTTCAACAGGGATATGCACCGATGGGGGCTGCGGTCATCGCCAGCCTGCCAATGTGGTTCTCCATCACAGACTGCGGATAACATTTTCAATGAGTGCCCCACCGGTGGAAATAGACTTCTCAAACCCCAACCAATCAACAGTGAGCTGGCTCCACCGTTTACAACATATTTAGCTGCTGCCTCATACGCAAGAAGAAGAACAAGAGACATCAACAGTGGACAAAGTGATCCCTATGTGTCTTCCTGCCTTAAGGCAGGTGACACAAAGGCGACACAAAAAATTGAACAGCAACATTTTCCGGGGGTTAAGGTTGTCAAAGTTGACTAGAGGGGTTGTGCAACCTCTGACATTTTGTTTTTGCTTCTATTTAAAAAAATAATTTCTGATTTTACTTATTAAACATGAAACGGATTATATTTCAGAATAGCCAGAATAGGCAAAAATCCCTTGTCTGTACGATTTTGGCTGAAAATTGAAAAAAAAAGCATCGGCCTGTTTTCAGCAAATATTAGGAAATTGGAATTCTGAGATTGCTGACATCAGAAAAATGGCACAAAAGAATATCGAATGTGTATATTTATTTCTCATCAATTTTCTTCTTCTTATGTGTCCAAGCTACAGTGGTTCTCAAATATGTCCAGCCAGATACTGGTACAATGTCTGGCTGCTTCATGAATTCCGCAAGATCATTGTCGTGCATTGTTGCTCCAACAGTGGGCAGACCACGAGATGTTCCGTTGTCTGTGGTTGGCGGTTCCACAACCACAGGTATTGTCCTGATTTGCTTCCTAGGTAGCCCTATACTCTGCAAGGAAACCTAATCGCCAGTTCTGGTTCTCATCTGTTGAGGCATCGCCATTCAGCACAGCCACTAGGAGGTCAACCTTCCGGTGGAAGATGCTCACAGATTCAATGTCCATAGATGTTACTATGGTTCACGGCATGCTCGCAACTACGACGGATGTCTGGTGAAAGCAATTCTGCTAGGATGTCTAAGTTTCCTCCGTTGGTGTTGACGAAAGACTCTGTGATAAATCCACAAGGAGTCATTTAATAGCGAACCAAGCTTCTTTGCATGTGTTGACCTTCCCCTACAGGGCAAACATACTCTGCACATGATACACAAGGCAAGTACCGTCGATCTTCGGGTATGTGGGCGAGCACCCCATCTTGTGCCAGTGAGTTTGTTTTCAAGAAGTTTATTGCGTGCACATACTTTACTCTTTTCTCTGTTTGATGTTTGGTCTATAGAGATGGTGCGGTCAAAGGTAACTACTAGGTAGACGGGTTATCACGGTCCTCCAGGGGTGTTCCAAAGATAAACTAATAGCGGGGGAGTGTATGTTGAGAGGACCAGGTTACTTTGCGCTGACGTTGGCTCAATGGTTGCGTAATGGAAAGCACACACTGTGTCTTGGATGGGTTTGCACGTAGATGATTTTCCTCATATTAAGAGAGTGAGTTCATCAAAGCTTTGGAGAGTCTCTGCTCAACAACTGTGAAGTCTGCATCTGTGCGCTAATAGATAAACGACAGATTCCTGCACTCCTAGTTTGGTCGTTAGTATGATGTTGAACAGGAGAGGTGCGAGGCCCGCTCCCTTGGTGGTAGTCTATTCTCTTGAGGCCTACGCATTTGAAGACCTTCTTTCGCTCATAGCTGAACACAGAACATCCTGTTGAAACAAATTTTCATCGATAGAAGAAGATCTACCTAGCTATAAGAAATACATCTACAAGAATCAGGCAATAAATTGAAAGGATCAAGCCAGGATGGGCAGATTTTAGATATGAAATCTGTATAAATGGATCCTTTTGACCAAGTGGGCATTTTTTTTTCTCTACAATTTGATCAAAACAATAATCCGTCTTTTCTCTCGATGGTATCCGCCTGCCCAACCTACTACTGGTGACTTGGGGGTTTCCACGGAACCCCCCCCCCCAGGAAACCACTTTCCCGGCTGGAATTTTGGACGAAATTTATTTTCCACATTTGGAGTAGTCATAAGGCAACCCCAAATGAGCAATAAACAAATGAAATTTTTTTGGGCGCAAATTAGGGGCAAAACATTGTTTTCAAAACACGCGAAAATGGCAAAAAACGGAAATTCAAATAGCTTTGGCGCTTACATCAAACTTTTTGAAAATTTATTTCTTGTTGATATCTACTCTAGAAGACCCAAATAACATATATTTAACACAAAACTTGCAGTTTTAGGGAATCCTGTATTTTTGCGGGGGTTGCAAAATACACGTCATTTTCCCATAGACTTTGTACAGTAACGGTTTAGCAACGTCCACAATGAAATTGTTTGTTTTCAGCACATAAGGAGTTGATTATTTTTACTGTTACTAATAACTGTTTACTTACTCATGTATGTGTGAACAAATATCAGCAAAAAAAAAATGGGTTGGTTCTTTGATTTTTATAAATATTCTCAGATTACTTCCGTTAGTGGCCAAGGGGGGGGTCCATGGGACCCTCCCTAATTAACTCATTAACGGCTTGGCCGATTTTAATTATTTTGGTATGAAAAGAAGCGCATTTAAAAGTCAGACAATTACAAAAACAATTCGGCGCAAAAAAATCCCACGCGCAAAGCGGCCAGCACGAAAACAAATTTGGAGTGTCCCTAGGAACCCCCCCCCGGTCACTTAAGTGTTAATAATAATCAACTTCACCCACCGCATTACCTACACACAGAGTACAATTATACATTTCCCCTTAAAGTGTAAACTATTATGTTCAGCTAGAAATTCAATAAATGCGGGATGAAGTAAGACCTATATTCCAGTTGTGTTTAAAAACTCAAAAAAGATCTCTAAATTATGCGATTTGAGAAAAAATATATTCTGAAACAACCGGAATGTTGAGAGGAGAGAAATGCATAACAATTTGTATATGCATGTATGTATTGGCTACAATGAAAGAGGAGGTCTACTGTTAAAGGGATTTATCGGCACATATATAATGAAATATCCCTAAATATGACGTACCAGATGGTTCCATGGTCATTGGAGTATTCCATGCGAAAAACACCATTTTCTTGCTTAACTTTCGAAACAGTAGACGATTTAACGAAGCCGCCATGTTTATTATTTACGCTATCGTTTTGACACAAGCCATGTTTAGTCTTTCACATCAATTGAAAGATGATCGGTGGTTAGTCAAGTTCTGGCCTGTATGAAAGACTATCGCGTTTACCTTTAACATTGAAATTAAAAACACAGGTTTATTTTAACGTTGTCCTTTAAAATATATAAATTTATCAAAAATGGCATACATTTGTACATATTTTTTTTTTTATAAAATGAGCCTGGGATTCTTGAGAAACATAGTAGCCAGGCAGCAGATGTCACTATATCATCACTACTGCGATAATTTTGCCAACTTTGATTTTTCACTTTCATGTGTTCAAGGACATCACAAGGAATTGCTTTCAACTATAACTTGTTGCCGAATTTCCAGTGTCGTATTTCGTCACCTGGGGGCGCTTTTTCAAAATGGCCACCAAAATAATAGAAAATCGAATAAAAGCGTATTGTTTACCACAATTACCACAAATTTCTGGATAATTTTGGTCAAGTGACTGCTAGAAATGTTTTAAAACCAAAACATTGTTAAGAAAGAAGCTCAAACGTGTGGGTAATTAATATACATGAAGAATTTTTTAAACTTCTACCACACCAGAACATAAATTGACAGTCAGTGAAAAATTCACTGACCATCCAGGATTTGAACCTGGGACCTTCGGTTTACTAGTCCGATGCTCTACCAACTGAGCTAATGGGTCAGATGGAGAAGAGCAGTGATGTTGTATCTATAGGCCTTCAGTCCAATCCTTTTTCCTCTACTTAGCTTCTAACCAAGAAGCGTGGATGTAATTTTAGAGGAATGTAATTATTATGGAAACCAATTCCGATTGCTAAATTAACGTTAAGAAAGAAGCTCAAACGTGTGGGTAATTAATATACATGAAGAATTTTTTAAACTATTTACACTATTTTAAACGAGTTCTAAGTATGGTTGGATATTGTTTTAATTCCAACTATTCATTAGGCATCACTTGCATCTCATACTAACATGGTTACAAATATGTATTACTTACCTTGGTTGGATTCGAACCGGGGACCTCATGATCTTAAGTCTGATGCTCTATCCAGTCGACCACTTATACTTACTGACAAATTGGCATCAAATTAGATTATTTAAAGGATTGTTGAAGTTAAAATGATTAAACTTGTATGCTATGGCCTTCATATCGACAGGGATGAGTTTAGTTGACCTATTAAATAAAGTTAGATAATTATTTGATACAAAAGAATGGAAAATAAAACATTTTACCCACAACTGGGCTCAAAATGGGCAGCCCTGGAAATGCCCATGCATCCTTGCATATGAGTAAAATATACTCAGCCGGCCAATTGAAAACCTACAATGGCCCCATTTAGGAAACCCACTTAAAGCCCAATTAAAGAAACTCATCATTGACCCATTGAAAACCTACAATATGGCCCCATTTGGGAAACCCACTTAAAGCCCAAGTAAAGAAGCCTATCAGTTACCCATTGAACAACTACACTGGCCCCATTTAGAAAGCCCATGTAATTCCCATGCCCACGTTAGCCCATGTAACCCACGTGAAAACCCAAGTGGGCACCACTGACCATTAACTTGGGTAAAACCAATGATGGGTAGCCCAGATTAATCCCACATGGGACCAACACAAGTAAGCCCAATAAACACTCATAACGGGTTGCCTACATGGGGCCCATCAGGAATAGCCCACATGATACCCATGTCCACCATGCCCCATACAAAACCCACATGGGCCCCATGAGGCATAAACCCATCATGGGTTACCCATTTACAACCCACATGGGCCCCATTAGGAATATCCCACATAAAACCCATGCCCACTATAGCCAAGCTTACCCACACAAAACCCACATGGGCCCCAGCACGGCATGTTGGAGGGGGGGCTTTTTTTCAAAATGGCCGCCAAAATCATAGAAAATTCTTTAAAAGCATATTGTTCACCAAAATGCCATCTAATAGGATCGGGTTTCTGGATAATTTTGGCCAAGTTAACTCTAGAAGTTTTAAAATAAAAACAGTGTTGTTTAGGAATGATTGAGGTGGTTTTGTTTCCAAAATGGTCAACAGAATCATAAAATAATTAAAAAGCAAATGTTACGACAAACATTACTACTAAGGTTCTCGATGGAATTTAGCAAGTGATCTCTAGAAATGTTTCATATAAAATACGGTGTCATTCACGAATAACTGAGGGCACGTTTTCAACAATGACTGCCAAATTCACACACACAAAAATATTGACCAAAACACTACCTAATAGAAATTTTCAAGATAGTTAAGAATATTATTCTTTAAAATGTTTACGTATCACAAATAAAATTATTATTTGTAGAGGGGTGGCCTTTCTTTGTAAAAATGGATGTCAACCCTTAAAATCTCCAATCTAACACAGAGGGGGCTTAAAGCACGCGGTCTAAAGGTGCGCAAAGTTTTTTTTATGTATCACTCTCAGGCATTATGAATGGGCACCTTCGAATAGGGCTTCGGCTAGCCTATCGAGCCTGCAGGTCAGTTCCCCGTCTCCTGGAACAGCACTACCGCAATATAACCACCGCCCGCCCCCCCCCCCCCCCTCCCCGGTGGTGGGGACGGAAGGGTTACAAGTCAAGATATGATCGTCATAGCTTCAAACAAAGTCTTTTCCAAGAACAGACCTATGTGTTTGAAGGCATGCCATGATGCAGAAACATCTGCGGTATTCCCATCTTTGGACGCTTCTATTCGATGACCTGTGGCAAAACCCTAAATAGTACTAATAAACATTTGGAGTTTAATTTTTGCAACACAACACATATCCATCAGAAATATGTTACAAAACTGGTATTGGTTGCTGCATGTGCAGTGATCTCATAGGCGTAAAACCCGGGATGGGGTGGTATATAGCCCCCAATATTTTAATAAGGGGGAAGGTCAATACGATAATTCCCACCCCCTTGTTGATGCTCGTGCATGTGTCTTTGACCAGGAATACCTCAAAATTTACCATACATGTTCTAATTACCCCATTACAGTTAAGATTTTAGCTTCGAATGGACAACTTTAGCGCGCTTCTCGCGCCCATGTGCTAGTAATGAATCTTTCATAAAAACACTGTTTCTCAGAAATGTTCATTCACCCTCACCCCCCCCCCCCAAGGTAAACAGAAATTTACGCCACTGGCATGATTGGGTTCTTGCCATCTTTATAAACCCAAATTTTGTTTTCTTCTGTTGTGGAGATCGTAACGTTGTATCCACGTTCATCAAAAAGGGACACTTCGCCACTCTCTCCTTCCTGCTTCAGATATGGGCATCTTGGCCGTAAAGCTTTCTTACAAAGCGTTCTTATCTGTTGAGGATACTTCATTTTTCTGCTGATTGATTTGATGTGACAATAAAGTGCAGCTATATGTGTGTACAAACAATGGAGTAGAATGGGGTTGATAGCTATTTGTCTGAAAGCAGGGAAGAGCCCTTACTAGTTGAATGGAAAGAACGTTGATTTGTCTATCAATTCAGCGTTCTGGATCCTTGATTACTAAGGAGAGTGGCTGTGGCCATGAGGTCCAGCATTGGTTGGCAATGGCAATCGGCAATGGTCAGTCTATCCAAGATCTGGGCTTACAGGAGGAATTACTGAACTTCCAAAAACTCGTCTAGCCAAAGCTTCTGGCATTTCCAATGGCCCACATACGAAAGTGAGCCACGGGCCTTCACCCAAAGAGACCTTAACAGAATTTGCAGACTTGCCGGATGTGGTGTTGGAGGCGTTAGACTTCGCATCCCATGGATCGAGAAGAGGGCAAACTCCAGTTTTTTTCAGGAGATTGTGGTTGAAAAAAACGCTTGTTCCAGAATCTAAGATACAGGCCGTGTAGTGGAAACAACTTGGGGAAGGTGATGATTATGCAAGGAATGGTTAAGGCAAAAGAAAGATGCCAGCCAAGAGATGGTGTTCGACCAAATAAAGCCGGGTTACCAGGACCACACGGCGCTATTCTATGACTGAAGGATTGTCTATCTCTGATCGCATCTCTGGGGTCACGAGCTGTCAGTCATGCACAGGAGCGAACCACCCAACCAACCACATATTACTCTTCAATCTTCTTGCAAACTAGATTTTTACCACGGATGTTTAAAATAATATAGGATAAAATACCTACAATAGCCTTCCATATATTGGGTCTTCTTTGACGGACTCGCCCCTATCTCTATAGCAAGCTGTCGTTTTGTCAATTGCAAAAAACAGTCCGGTATGAACGGCCCTTCTTCCCCATATAAACTGGCAAAATTCGGCAGCATGTTGTATCAGCCATCGCCGCGAGTTTGCACACAATTTATGTATACCCTGATATTCAATTGAAATTTACAACCATGACTTGCCAAGGAGTGGACAGTGCCCTGACGAAGAGCATTTTTCTAATGAGGTCGTTACACAAAGAGGTTCATTTATCGGCCTTTTGGGAAGAGACAGTCTAATACCGGCAGATCACACAATCAAAAGTCATTTGCGAAAGACTGTCAAGTTCGGAGATTTTCAAAGAGTTTCAGGGACTTGTTCCCCCCAGATGATCAGCAATCAATAGAAGCGTAAAAAGCTCCATAGAGATTGATAGAAGATATGTCGGCCCTATAAATTGGGCAACTTGCTCTTGGCTTTTGCTGGGTAGTAATAGTCTGACCTTTCTTTATAATATTTCTATAGTCAACATTAATTAGCATCCGCACCAGTTCCATACTTTGCGAGCGTATCACGGTTGGTACCAGTTTTCTCTTTACATGCTATGATGGGAATAAAAAATTCTACAAACGGGGCCGGGGACTTGTTGCATATTCATATGCAATTGCGCGATTGTTTCATAGTTATCCCCATAGAGAACACAAATGAGCACACAAGCATTGTTCACGTCTGAGTTGCCGGCATAAATTGCATCAATTTTGTCTTGATTAAATCACTACCTGACATTAAGTGAAAAACTAAAATTCCTCAATATGCCTTATCAAATTAGCATTGTTACGACCAAGTATATACCAAGACGGCCCTACTGGTACGAAAAGTTACGCCCAAAAGCTACAAAAGTTATACTTTACCTCTTGTATCCAATCATGTGATACATGAATTGTGCTATCTCCAGGGATGGGTGCAGTATTTATTGGGAGGTCCTTCAAAAAAGTTGACCCAACTCCCTTAAAAGGCCCTTTTTTGAACATCTTTATCAGCAAAAGGTTCGCTTTCTTGTCAAAGTTTCTCTAAATTGTGGACATTTGTTATCACAAATATCAGCAAAACGTAGATCTCTGTCATTTTGTGGAATTTGGGTTGTGTAACATTAGTTAATATTAGTGTGCCATAGAAGAAAGATACCATTAATCATTTCCAACAAGATTTAGCATATACCCAAATTGTGCTCTACTCCACAAATCTTGGGGAGAGATTAATCTATTAATTGTAAATAGTATTGTTTCTGATGTAAAAACATCTTTAAAATTCACTAGAGTAAAAATCTTGAAAAACAAGTCCACATAATGATGTTCTTTTTAATACTTTTTTGTTTTAGGACAGTTTTCAATTCATTTTCTATGATTTGGCGGCCATTTTGGAAACAAACCCGCCATCAATTATTCCTGAACAACACTCTTTTTACTTGAAAACATTTCTAGAGATCACCTAGCCAAAATTATCCAGAAACCCAATCCTATTAGATGTTATTTTGGTAAACAATATGCTTTTAATAAAATGCTCGATGATTTTGGCGGTCATTTTGAGGGAAACGCCCTCTATCATTCCAGAACAACACTGTTTTGGTTTTAAAGCATTTCTAACGGTCACTTGGCCAAAATAACGCAGAAACCTAACCCTTTTAGATAGTATTTGTGGTAAACAATACGCTTTTATTCAATTTTCTATGATTTTGGCGGCCACTTTGAAAAAGCGTCCCCAGATGACGAAACACAGCTGTTTGACCCCATGCAAATTGTCTCTTTTATTTTTAGAGCAACTCTAGGCAATGGCGATACACTTTTGACAATGATATAAGTAGGGACATGCAAGAGCTATTATCTCCGCAAAAATCAGAAAAATCCATTGCGGGAATCTTGGGCCTACAAAGGTCATAATTTGCATGTTATAGCGCCCTCTATATGCTTATTTCCCATAGAAAGACGTGTAAAACTAGATTTTTATGAAAATCATATTTGCCCGCAATGAAATTTCATCAAATTTACGCTGGATGTAGTTAGTGGCATAAATCCTCCAAATTAGTTGTCAAAGTGTGTCGCCGTTGTTATTTTTTGTTTTATTTTCGTTTTGTCATAATAAATGAGACTTTCAAACAGCTGTGGAAATACGACACTGAAAATTCGGCAACAAGTTGAAAGCGATTCCTTGTGATGTCCTTGAACACATGAAAGTGAAAATCAAAGTTTGCAAAATTATCGCAGTAGCTGACAACTGCTGCCTGACTATAGTTTTTAAAATAAAATTAGGAAACTCTTCATCATACAAAGAAGCGCTACTCGGTACATTGAAAAGTACGTAGATTGCTCCAACCGCGCATTGAGGCACTGACGGCCATATTGGTCATCCAAAAAGAGCCCAAGCAGGTGGTTAAGAGCCGGTCATTTATACAAAATTTGTTCCCATTGAAATGTGGATAAGCGACATAATAGACTACAGAATCAAAGCCAATTCATTGAGCTCATTGTATTTGCGCGTATGGGATGGCATGTCTCTAAAACGTGCACCTGGGATACAACTTCTGTTAAACAGGTGTCTCTGGAATGCTATTGTTTTCGGTAGACCAAGATGTCCGCCCGGTGCTCCATTCATCTAATATGCAATTACTGTTGTGTAGCCAATCCATTGTATAGAGTTCAGTGGTTACAGTGCGACTGCGATAAAACTATAAATATTATGCGACCCCTCTTAAAATGTCCACGTTTTCATGGATTGTTAGTGTTTAGGCCAACCAAAACCTTTGTTAATCACAAAATGATATCTAAAACACCCCTCTTTACATTTTTCTCAAATCACTGAGGTTTTAAAAAGTGTAGGTTTTTTTTTCAAAAAAAAATTCTAAACGAACTTCGCTCCTATCCTTTGTGTGCTCAACGAAGTTCGCAAGGCTTGTGGCAAACTTGCTGAAGTCACGTGATATATGTTCGCTGGCTTCTGTTTCGGTATTGCATGCGGCGTTGTAAATATACCACAGGGAAAAAACATGGTAGCTTTCATGATTGCTGTACAGTTGTGTACATTTGTCGGAATAAATCTGTATTTTTTTCACAAGGAATACTCCAATGGCCATGAAAAACATCTGGTACGTTTTATTTAGGGACATTTCATTATATATGTGCCGATAGATTCATACCAATAAATCACTTTAAGGACTCCCTGCAAGTCTGAGACAACTTCAGAGTCGCAACACTACTGCTTTCAATGAGATTCGACGCACTAGAATGACAAGACGGGCTGTGCGAGAAATTTTAAATCAGAGCACAGAGGTGCATTGCTGTCCAAGATGGAAGTGGAAGGTCAGGTGTAATGGCTGCACTTGTGTAAAACGTATGAACTGAAACCTGATTTTTTAATGTGTAGCGAAGTTTGTTAATAAAAATAATGGAGTCAGAACCCTTAACGCGAGTCTTACCAAAGGGGGAGGGGGTGTTACCACACCCTAGTGAACTTTGCTCCGGTGCGCTAAAATTCCAAAAGCTTGCGTGAAAAGCTTCCGAGTGATCATTTTTTTAATACTTTCCGGTCATTTTAGCGGAAAAAAAAACGTGGGTTAGGGTTCGTCAAAGTCGAAGGATAGGTGTGTAAGGGGGGGGGGGGGGGTTGCCACCCATGTATATTTTATGGTACATTTTGAAATTAGTTTTCATAGTATGGCTCTAAAACTATATGTTTATCTAAAAGTAGTCAATTGCCAACATTTTAGAGCTGAAAACCGCATGAAAATCCGATATCATAAAAAGGCTTGGTATTGGTATTACCAAAAAGGCTTGATGTTAAGACGGATGTCAATAAATAGCAGTGATTTTAGGTGATTATGTTTAAAAAGTTCAAGTTTTAGCCGATCGAGCAATTGAAATAATGTAACAACATTTCTTTGTTTTGGGATTCCTCTTTTTGGGATTCCACAAGAAGCTGTCAATTGCGTATAACTGTCAAAAAAGGTTCTTGATTTTTAGAGCTTGTGTGATTCCACCTGTTTTTCCCCTGGCCGCCTTTAGGCTTTGTATAGGGCGCATCCCCATAGATGTAGATGTGGAGCTTTTACTTAAATTAAATACCATTTGATTGCAATGAATATGTAGAGTAATTAAATGGGAATTCAATTCATTCACCCACAGCTGTAGGTATACAATAGTTGATAAATACATGTAATTGCCTCGGGATAGAGTTACTATCAATTTACAAGTTCTCATTCTGCAGGTAGAAGTGTGTAGGGTTGTGATACTGACATTCTATTATCAGAGATCCAAGGCCTCGGGCTAATATTGTAAAAGAAAAAAAAAAACCTATTCTAGTGGGAATGTACATGTAGTGTCATTCCATATTCAACAAGAATCTACAAGCCAGAAAGCAAAGTAAATTATTGGTGGCCTCTGCAAGATGGTGCGCGCAGGTAAGTCATCAATATAACGTTTCATGATAAAGGTGCAGTATTAATTGATCTAATAGAATACCGCTTTGGGTGTTTGAAGGGTTGTATCTAACAATGCATTGAAACAAAACAAAAGGTGTTCTTTAATAAATTTGTTTTTCAAAAATGATTCTATAAATTTAACTTCAGGCGGCCCTGAAGTCAAATAGGGTAATATTTGGGGTGACAAAGCTCCTTCAATATTGGAGTAGGACCAATAAATTTATATATGTTTGCAAACTGCCAAAGCAAATGCGCTGTGTTCTCTGTAGACCGCCATATAAATGCATTTATTATTTATTTTATTATTAAAGCATGGAATCTCTAAAACAATAGACCAAATCAATGATCATGTTTAAAATAATCACCAAAATCTTCTTTGTCCTCATTTTTGGTACCATGTATGTCATTCGGTTCACTACAGAAAAAAAGAAAAAGAAAACATTGTTGAGCTTTATTTAAGCTTGCCTATATTAAATCGCTGTGGCTCGAGGCACGTTTAGCAGCTGCGATTTACTGACTTTTCTGCATAAATCCGGAAAATTTGAAAAAGAAGAATACCACCACATTATAATGACATATCTGCTACACCATTAGAAATTTCACCGAAATTGACTACGTTTATTCAAGTGCATAATTGAGTAACCCTCCGTTGGAAACTCTAGACGCCCCCAATAGACGATTTAGGAGATTTTTAATTTGTTACCAGCGTATGTCTACATCAACTTTATCGTATTTCAACTTCAGTCCTCCTGCTTCCACTTAGATCCAGACCGCCACATTTTATGACAAAAAATCAAAACAAAAAATCCGAAATTCAAGACGCGTTTCAATTTTGTTCTTGATTTATTTACTGTTGGTCAATGAGGTAACTTCGAGGACTTCATTTTACCATGGAATTTTCCCCAAAGGCCGTCATCAGTAGCAAATGGATGATTTTTCCTCAAAAGTTCATATCCCCCAACGGTCTCCCGTTTATTATGGCCTTATGAATACATCGCTAAATTGCGTAGAATAAAAAATGGACGGGGGAAACAATGCTGTTCATTTCTGGTTGAATACAAACCTTAATATTTGCAATTCTTGTATAAACATGTATTCAGTATACGATTAACACCGTGGCCGTCCAGAGCCGCTTTTGACATGTCCAGTTTCAACAAAGTCCTCATAACAAGCGCCCAATGTTCTATTTTTGCCGTCATTACCGTTTGGTCTACCTTTGCAGCTGCACCTCGACTTGAGAAACACTTTAGCCATGGGAGTCCCTCTCCGTCCAGCTGTGTTTCAAACATTTTTTTTTCTCGACAACCATGCAGCTGGTATGTTGCAGGGCTATAATTAAAGCATATTTTCTAGGATTGATAGTAACTGGTATTTTGTTATACTTAACGCTTTCAGTTCCACATGCATGTTCCTACTATCCTACTGTCGCCTAAATCTATCTTCTCCTTTATCCTTTCTTCATGTTGCTACCTCTCCCAGTTACTGTATATACATTTGCGGCCATGCCCATCAGTAAGAGTACTTCTCAATTATTGCATGTCTACTAGCAACTCGATCCCCACCTCCATGTTGCGCATTCGTATCACGAAGTGTAAGCTGGATAACTTAGGTGCAATGTAGCCCAAAGAACTTGACGAAAATCTAGATGGAAGCTGTAAAATGGATTCAATACAACTGGTCGATTGGTAAGACCTGAACTCAAACGTATATGTTAGAACATTGTTTGCGGAGGAAATCGTGTAAAAAACAAGACGAATTCAAATGGGAAGTCCATTGGCTAGTTGAAATACTGGCAGAAGTCAAAGGAGGTGCATGACTCTACAACAGGGGTAGAACAGAAGACGCCAGGAAAGCAAAAGGGATTGGATTGCGTTGGATAGACCTGACAGATCTGGCAGAGCTGATTGCACTTTTGCACTCCCGAAAGCCACTTTGCCGTTGCATTTTTTTTTACCAAAGCTCTGGTCATTGATGTGGTACATCAACACGACCACATAACAGGAAAATGAAGATCGGTTATAGAGATTCAAAATGGCGGTCCAAAAACCGATTTATATGACGCGCAGAAATTTCTCCCGCCCAAAGATGAAAACAAAAATCACGTTGTCCATAAAATTAGGCTCATAATAGTAGGACATAAATACATAATTGCTGGAATCAAAATGACTCCAGTACGGTTTAAGCGGCAAAACAAATTTTGAATAATGCCAAAAATGCTTATTTATGCAACTTCGTATAAAAACGCTATGGCGATTTGATTGTTTTCCACCAAAATATATGCAACTGATATATACGCAATTACATCAAATCTTGGGCGAAAATAATTTAGCACTAAAACATGAAACCCTCTGTCCACATGGATCACCCTCCTAAAAATATAGTTGGATATTATTGCTGTTGACTGCGCGGTCCCGGTATATATTGCCAGTTAAAACGATTTAATAGATTAACAGAATCTTACTTCTTAAGCTCCTATATTTATTATTATAGAGAGCAGGTGGCATTTGTCAGCTACTTGACCTTTTGATGAGCTAATTGTTGTATCCATTGACTTTTGAAATATTATAATAATCAATAGCATTACTGTTATTTTTTTCAGACCCGTCTAATGGAAGGATATCGTGGCATAGTGACACGCTGCCTTCAATCTATTCAATCTATGAGACACTCGGATTCTGTTTATTCCTCTAACCCGAACTACCTCACATACAATCTACAGCTTACTCAGTGTCAACCTTGCAATATACCGAGGCCGATTTACTAGTATTACGACTAGAATCAGTCCAAGTAGATTACAAATGAACATCAATTCTTTCAGTCTGGCCAATATCCCTGGATTGTGACTCCAAAGAAGTCTGCAACCTCTGGTTTTGTCGTGACAGCCAAATTAAATATTTTTGGGTCGCTAGTTTCTGACTAGGTCTCTCGCACGTTAACAAACATTTTTGACGATACGGCACTCGAACAGCGCCACTGGCCACCCCTATTCTAGTCCAAACGTACGACTCTCAATATTAGGAATATACGACAATGTGTAAGTTTTAGATATATTAAAAGACATTTTGGCTGTCATCGTGATGTAAGTATATTATCGCACCAGAAATGTCATATATGAATAAAAAGCCCTCACCCTTGTCGCTATCACAAAACGAGATTTTACGTGCCACTTTCATTCATCAATTTGAGCATTTCTTTTCAAGATTCCATCATTGTAATATAGTCGATTTTTTTTAAGTAAGCTTAATTGGGGTTTGCTTTTACTATTGTGATTATTCTACTTCATTAAAGAAGATTCTCAAAAGAGTATTCATATTCGTTCGTGTCAATTCTTTTTGATGATGTACGCAAAGAATTTAAAGATACAGCAATTACATTTTATCGATGTGCTTTCGCAGGTACTGACGATGATAGTTTAAGATTCAATATCTGGTCAAGTCGGTCTTTTTTCGATTCTCATATAAACAAATCATTCAAACTCACGAAAAGATGAGCCGTTAGTTTTGAAATGTGATTGAAAAAAAAAATAATATGAAATTGGCCTGAAAACCTATACTTAGCGAGTAATTAGCCCATTTAATGATTTCTGGCCACATTAAATTTCGGGATGGACATCCATTTAATGGTAATGTTGTGATCAAATTTGTATTATAAGGTCAGTTCTCAATTTGGCCACATTTTAAATTTAAACTATAATTCATTTAAATCTAATATTGTTTAAACCACGATCAGTCATTATTTTTTCCAAATTTATAATGCCCATTTTGTCTATACTTTTGTTATCGTTAGGTCAAATCTACAATTTATATTACTTAACAGACACTTAAGCATTAAAGTTGCCATGACTGTTTCTAAACCTAAACAAAAGATATAAATCATAATTTCTTAACAAAGACGGCGTGTTACGCTTTAGGTTTTTGCGCTACTAGAATTACCAATACAACAGTGCAAACACGAACTTTGATGAAAAATAGGGTGCGCGATTTGTTTACATTTTGAAGAAAATGCTGATAGTGGCTTTAAGGTAGTAGATTTATCACGTGACCTCATATCATCTCGCACCATGTTATAATTCCAGCATCTTGTGAAGCGTTGATATATTCCAAGCACTAAAAATCCACTGTGGACAAAACGACCGTATCTCGTGCAAATATTCCTATCAATCTTCTAAAGCTAATATATTACATTTTTCTTAAATGACTGTCTTTTCATGACATTGGATTGACTCTGGAGCCAAATATTTCTCCAGAGCCAACGGTAACATCTAATCTCCTAGACACCTCTTGTGATATTATGACCAACTTGTGAATTCCAGTGTTCCATATTCGTTTTTGTCAAGACTGAATTATTAAACTACAAAAACGTGCAATGCAAAGCGTAACTTTCGGTTTTGCCCGAAACAGAACAACCGAAAATATCTGCACGAAGTTTCATATTAGTTATTTACTGAGTCAGTGGCGTAACCAGACCTTTGTAAATGGGGGGGGGGAGGGTGCCGAGGCATTTTTTTTTTTTATTTTTGAGGAGCGAACTAGGTCCTCCTCCATAGATACTGTACAAGCGATCAGTTTATGGGGGTGGGGTGATGGGGGAAAGGGTTTCTGAGCAGGGGCGATCACCCATCCCCCAACCCCACCCACCGCTGGTTACACCACTGTAAAAAGTCCGTCGTAATTTATAGCATTGAAGCATTGGTATTGAACAATACAAGCATGTAAAAGGCGATACATTCTAAGATTCTGTACGGAAAGAGTAAGAAAAGGTAGGAAAATGAGTTACAATGAGAGAAAGACAACCCAACTGACAGAGACAAGAATGGAGAGGTGAGTGATGCCAAACAAATAGAGATTTAACACTTTGTTTCGCGGCGCACTTCCTTTCTCTTGTGATTAATTGTGTCTATTTGCACTGAAAATAGCAGATTGTGGCATTCAATCTACTTCATATCCTACAAATGTACCAATCGAAATGCAAGCACAACTTAAGAGAATTTACCACTTCCAGCGTCCCCGCAATAACACCAAAAGTCGGTCAAGTCAAAAGTTTACAATGTTAAACGAATCACGAAGCCTTGAAAAGTAAGCAAAGTGATGCTCTAGTAGCTTTATAATATAGATATTAATATTTTCTTTGATAAACGCGTGAAACGTTATACAAATTTCAAATGAAAGTGATATAATATCGATGTTGGATCAGTAAAGGGTTATGCTGCCCTGTTAATAGAACGAGATAGAGTAAAATGTAAAAATCTCAAAAGCTTACCTTTGACATTTCTCTAATGGCTATATTGTGCACCTGACACGTGTTAACAACTACCGTAATGAATGACCTAATTCAGTTTTTTGAATACTTATGTACACAATAACACTTTTATAAAGCCAATGTGAGTACAGTGTAATTGATGTGAAAATGATTTAACATATTTCAGCAAAATATACCACATTATTTATTTGACAATCGTTTTTCTTCTTCTTGGTTTTATTTCGTTGGGGAACAACTGCTCAACAACTATTCAAAGTGAGGTTGACGGAATAGATTTAAGATTTAAGAAGTTTAATTTTATTTCTTTTGCTGGTGAAAAATCAATTGTCCTTTCTCGTTGAGTTGATCAATCTTTCACACTTTCAAGTGTACATGCTCTATTTTGATTTAGCACTATTTAAATTATTGTTGCGGAGTGAGTATCCTACTAACGGATATGCAACTTTTGTTTAGCTATATTTTTATACGTAGATCAACTTGAATTTTAAATCATCTGTCAAAATCTCCGTCAAAATCTAAATACGAAATACAACAAATACAAATACTAAAACTGGGAAATAACACGCTAATCACCAATTGAGATAGCAGGACAATGTTTAAATCAGCATACGCCTATATCAAAGAATTGCCAATACTCAGAGTTAGTGCTCAAAAAGAGAACTCATATGATATTTGAATTGCTTCAGAACACGTGAC
Organism: Ophioderma brevispina; assembly: GCA_023653785.1. Lineage (NCBI taxonomy): Eukaryota > Metazoa > Echinodermata > Ophiuroidea > Amphilepidida > Ophiodermatidae > Ophioderma > Ophioderma brevispina. Next base: position 21,283 of record JAMKCH010073094.1, on the reverse strand, counting down.
CAAATGGCCGCACTACTCAATCAGTGAAAAGTTGCTTATTTTTCTTAAGACTATGTGATACAATTTATTTAAGATATTAACTTTAACATGCATAATTTTGCCTTCAGGGATACCACATTCCTACACAATGTTCGAGACGTTCCCTCTTTCCTGTAGACATGTTACATAGCAGTGACCGTTAAATCCGTAGAAAAATGCTGCGGTGTTGGAAAGTGTTCTGCGATAGGTATGCATGATAATGACGTATTTGTTTTTTGGCCTAGGATATTTACCCAGCATCCGTTGCTGGTTTACAGCCAACATCGGCCAAACAGACATATTCCGTTGCTTGGTCAGGAGCCAAAATCGGCCAATCAGGCATTTTTCGTTGCTTGGTTGTCGATCGGCAGCCATCATCGGTCAAACAAACATTTTCCGTTGCTTTGTTTGCAGCCAACATCGGTCAAATAGACATTTACCGTTGCTTGGTCAGGAGACTAACCCTAACCAAAATTTAAATCCAAACACTACACCCAAATCCTTACCGCTATGGCTATTCAGCCGTTCGTATGAAACTTGACGGAAGCTGTGAAATGACAATATTAACATCCTTATGGATTTCTTCAGCGGAAGTAACTTCGGAGAACAAAATAAACATTATTTTCTTTGGATTCTTATTTCATTTGGTAAATTACTCAGTTGGTATAAACTCAAGCAGCAGATATAATCAACATTTACAATAACGCTAAAAACATCAAAAGTGCTGAGTAAAAAAGTTAATTTTTTAAAAAGTCAATTTAAAAATTCACTCTCTTGGCAACAACATTTATTTTTTAATAACAATAGAGTTTTTTTCCAAACTTGTAGTGGTTGTATTTATTATTTCATTAAATTTCATTAGAATCGGCCACATCCTTTTCCAGATGAGGACGGTCTTCGTTTGCAATCTTAAATATCTCATGTATTGCTTTATTGCGTTAATAATAATTATTTTATTAGATGCAGCCCATCACCAATTCATATTTCTTATTGAGAGTTCGTCACCCAAAATACTTGATTACATAGCAAAAAAAAACAACCTATGGTGTCAAAATGTCATTAAATGTCCTCGTTTGCCGGTGAAAACGTGCGCGCGAGTGTGTGTGTGGGTGAGAGAGAGAGAGAGAGAGAGAGGAAAAGTGTGTGTACTTTCAGCTACTGATAAAAAAATTTTAAGTCTTTTATTAGATTAAAATTAAGCTGCTCTATTAATACATTAGTTTTAGTCGGGTATCTATGGTACACCCCTCGTGCACCCCCACAGAACTTACCCACACCAACTTTTTCAGGTTCTATCACGAAGTGTAAGCTGGATAACTTAGGTGCAATGTAGCCCAAAGAACTTGACGAAAATCTAGATGGAAGCTGTAAAATGGATTCAATACAACTGGTCGATTGGTAAGACCTAGTAAGATTGGTAGGGTCCTAAAACACTTTTGGGATGTTAACAGTGAAAAAATCCCGATGCTCTCGAGATATCCAAGATGGCCGCCAAAATTGGTCAAAATTTGAAAAAAGTCATATATCAGCTAAGTAATATCAATAAAGAACAAATAAGGTGGTTAGTTATATGTTCTTAACCCTCTTAAATTTATTTTTGGTGTTGTTGTTTTGCTCTAATGCCTCAAATCCAAGATGGCAGCCAATATGGCTGCCAAAAGTAGTGACATGTGAAAAAAATCGAATATTGGCGAAAATTTTTGAAGAAAGAATAAATGAGATAATCAGATATGTTTTAACCCATAGAAACTAATTTAAAGCATATTTTTGTTTGTTTCGATGTACTAAATGCAAGAAGGCCAGCAAAATGGTCTAATTTCAGAGGAAAGTCATGCATTATTGGCTGAAAATACAAATGGTAAATGATAATATATCCATATTTAATTGGATTGTACACCGCTTTAACACACACATATGGTATAAAGAAATACAATTTCGATGGCAATACAGGTCCTTCTTACCAAACTGGTTCGATAAAGTCTCCACATCGTGTCCATTTTATGTTCTGTAGGAGGCGGTATACTCTGAATCTGACCTATTCTATTGCGCTGTCCCGTAATTTGCACCCTTGTTGTGAGGAAGCAGAGACACACTTGGCTGTATTTATAAATAAAAAGAAATACCATTTGTTATAAATCTGGAGGTATCTCAAATAAATTAAAGCAAAATATTATAACCAAAAGATGTTTTATATAGCGATTGCCCACTGCTTTAACATACTTGGCAGTATAAAAAATAAAATTTTGTTTTAAATCTGGAGGTATCTCAAATAAAGCAAAATTATAACCTACAGACATTTTATATAGCGATTGTCCAGCGCTTTAACACACGCTTGGTAGTGTAAATAAAACGAAATATCATTTTGTTATAAAGCTGGCGGTATCTCAAATAAAGCAAAAATATAACCTACAAACATTCTATATATAGCGATTGTCCACAGCTTTAACGCACACTTGGTAGTATAAACAAAAAGAAATACCATTCTGAGGTATTTAAATAAAAGCAAAATTATTGAAATAGACATTTTATATAGCGATTATCCACCGCTTTAACACACAAATGGTAGTATAAATAAAAAGAAATACTACCTTGTTATAAATCTGGAGGCATCTCAAAAAATTATAACTTATATACATTTTATATAGCGATTGTCTGCTGCTGAAGTTATAACATGGGATTTAGTCGTTGTCATAGTCACCAAGACCGGAACACTCCCATAGAAATTTCCATTTAAAGCATACTTTTATTCGGTTTCAATCCACCTAATTCAAGATGGCCTGCAAACTGGTGTAATTTCAAAGGAAAAGTCATGCGTTATTTTTTCCGAAAATACAAGTGGAAAATTATATCATAATCCATATTTTAAACCCAATTAGCTTCAATTTGAACATCCGATTTGGTTTTTATATTTGTTAACATGTTGCAAATTAAAATAGGCAATCTAAAATTGCAATCTAAACGACTACATGTATATAAACCTAGTAATAAAAACCACAATCAATTGATTTTGTTATAAAATATAAACTATGAACACACACTTGGTGTTGTAAATTAAAGCTATCTAGCATAAGGGCTGAAGTAAAACAGACATTTCATATTGCAATTGTCACCCTTGTAACACGCACTTAGTAGTATAAATAAGAGATGTCATTTTTTTAATCTGGAGGCATCTCAAATAAAGCAAACTTATAATCTTTAAACATTTTATAAATTATAGCGATTGTCCACAGCTTTAACACACACTTGGTAGTAAAAATAGAAGAAATACTATTTTGTTATAAATCTGGAGGCATCTCAAATAAAGCAAAATTATAACCTATGGACATTTTATATAACGGTTGTCAATGTCCACCGCTTTAACACACACTTGGTATAAAGAAATACAATTTTGATGGCAATACGGGTCCTTCTGACCAAACTGCCTAATAAAGCCTCCCACATCATGTCCAATCATGTTCTGTAGGCGGTGGTATATCCTGAATAGGCACATCTGACCTATTCCATTGTGCTGTCCTGTAATTTGCATGCTTGTTGTGAGGAAGCAGAGACTGCTTGCGTGGTGAAGCTAGATAGATATCAACTTTGATGAGCTCCTAATGGTCTAACCATCTACCAATCATCTTCTTTACCATGATGGCACTTACTTTATTAAATTCCTCCTTCCTTGACCTTGTCCAGTCCATGAACCTTCCTTGACCTTTGAGGAAGCATAAAAATTCCTCTAACTCCGCTATTACCTCATCATCTACTTCCCAACTATCTACCAACTTGGCAAAACACTCCTGATAACTTCAGATGTGCCTATTCAGGATATACCACCTTCTACAGAATATGGTTGGACATGATGTACAAACTTTATCGAGCCAGTTTGGTCAGAAGGGCCCGTATTGCCATCACGTCTTGCAGACATCTTGGCTTAAGTCAATGAAGAGGAAATTTCAGATGAGGAAGATATTGATGTGGATGAAGAGGATTCAAAGGAATTCTGCTGTACGGACCTGGTTGAATATGACGCGACTAAATACCATTTAATAACCTAAGCTATTTAAAATGGCCTGTGGGTTATATTTTTTTGAGATACCTCCAGATTATTTTTTAACAAAATTTCATTTTATGTACACTACCAAGCGTGTGTTAAAGCGCTATATAAACTGTTTTAGTTAATAATTTTGCAATTTGCTTTTTGAGGATACCGCCAGATTTAAAACAAAATGTTATACTACCAAGGCATTAAAGCGGTGGGCAATCGCGGATAAAAACTATTTTGGTGTTTATTATTTGAGATTACTCCAGTTTTTAACAAAATGGTATATATTTCTTTTTATTAATACAAACAAGTATGTCTATTCATCATCACAACAAGCGTGCAAATAACAGGACAGCGCAATGGAATAGGTCAGATTCAGGGTATACCGGGCCTCCTACAGAACATGGATTACAAGAACATGGATGGACACGATGTGGACATATTTATCGAACCAGTGTGGTCAGAACGACCCATATTGCCAAAGAAAATGTATTTCTTATACAAAGTGTGTGTGAAAAGTGGTGTGGGTAAGTTCTGTGGGGGGGGGGTGCACGGGGGTGTACCATAGATACCCGACTCTTTATGTGGTTGCTGTTATTATGGGATACCCATGCATTTGTGCCTCCTGCTAGAACACGAAAACCCGTGTAGGGGAATGTGAATGGTGAGCTGTGGTTTTAGTTGTGACCGTCGAAGTAAAAATAGTGTGATTTGCAAGCAGGAGTTCAGACACTATGATCCATTTCTTTGTGGGAGGCTGGGTTAAAATATTAAAGCGAAATATTGTACTAACTTCTCTTAATCTGAATAACATTCCCAATTGGTCAGTTTGTCATTTTCTTCAAAGTATATGGAAATTGAGTATATAGTATTCCCGAAAGACGTGAAACTTTTCCTGGCGTTTAAGAAAATGAGTTTGATATGTAGTCTTCAGGTACGGTTATGTAAGTATACATTTATTGAAATTTGCTAAAAACTGTTTTTATTATTATTTATTTATATATTTATTTATTTACTTTGGTGTTTAATTTTTTATTTTTTTTATATTTTTCTAAAATTATATGTTGATCTATTTTTATGTTGGTTTTGAAGATTCTTTAAAGGGATTAGCAGCGATAACGCAAGAGAATCGAAAAAAATGTGGAAAGCATGTTTTTAACTATAAATCAGGGATAAGTGAGTACAATTAAATATAAACTGCTGTAGAACCAAACCACCAATGTAAAAAAACGAAGATTTTGAGGAATGGACATTGAAATACAGCGACGACGTCTCAAAATCTGCACTAAACAGCTGAGTGTGGTTTACACCAGTGCAGAATGAACAAAGATCAATCATGTTTGTGGGTGAGGTCAAACTGTATTGATCATGGTGCACAATATCACGCTGAAAATCGGTGATATTCACCGGGAAAGGCTTTTTGATCCTAGCGAATTTTGATACGCACGTATAGAAATTACAGAATTTCAAATAAAAGTACTGCCTTGCCTTAATACCAGCGATTTCAAGCCAACCACTTGCCGGTTATGTTCGCATATAAATGCCAGTAACAAAAATATAAAAATATGAATTTGATGATTTTTTCGATGTTTCGGATTAGCAAATCGCTGCTAATTCCTTTAAATAACAAAAATATGAAAGATATAAAAAGGCTTTAATGGCAAGATCAATGAGAAAAATAAAAGTGTGCTCTGTATGCCAATTATCACTCCGCACCAATGAGATACCATAATATGCACTTGACGTTTGTGGCTCCACGCACTCGATGCACCAGTTACTGTAAACAATTTTACTGTCACCATGTGTAATCTGTGGCTTTCCTATAGTCTTGTCCTTTTCAAACAGTTCCAGTCTAGACATCAGTTGATCTGTAATAATGAAACAATTAAAAAGAATAAAAAAAATAAAAAAAATCAGCATAAATGTATTCATCCTCGGGTAATGCGTAGGTTTGATACCTCCCGTACTGTATCTAATTTTTTCAAATGTTATTATCCGGTGTCAATATGTACTCGGCGAAATAAGTATGAGAAGAGACTACTTTAAGACTATGAAATCCATGATGTATAAGATGGCCTCGTTGAAAGCGACGTGTAGGCGAAGTTTTCTTATATTATTAATTTGTGTACTTTCTGATGTGAAAAATCCAGTTGAAATAAACAAAAATATTGTATTGTGTGATCCCTGAAAACAATTTAACGATTTTGATTGATCGTGTTCGAGAATGAGAAATTTATCAACCCGATCAGAGAAATTCCTTGATGGCTACCGGTGTTGCTATTAATGTTTAAAGCAGGCCCGTAAAGAACGTACCATCCGAGAATTCCGTTTAAAAAAATCTGCGTTTAACAGTTCTATCTTTGTCCACACCAGTTTACTTATATTATTATGCTCTGACCCGAACTCGTTTAAATGACAACATGTCAATGGCGGTCCGGGGGGGGGGGATATTACAAATAAACGCGACAATGGCATCTGCTTCTCGTCCTTTATAATTAAAATACTTTAGGAAAGTAAATTAGTTTGTAACATTTTCCGCGCCGTTTTGCAAGCTTAATTTCAGTACAGGTTCTAAATCATATTGAGAGATGAAAAACCGTCTGTGCACTGCAAAAATATTGCACCACGTTTCTTACCACTTCAGGGCCCCAAATTTAACTCAGTATTTCGCGCTATTTTTTTAACCGGTATATTTTTTAATTGTCTAACTTTGGAACATGCTTCTTATATTACAAACAATAGTCGGGGCCACACGTGTTCCCGTGGGCTCTGAATGTTCATTTTCCATTCTCTACGGGAACTTGTTAATTATGATATGATTGAGCCAAAAAATGACGGTGCCAATTGTTTGAAACGTGTGCTCACATTTTACCTGTAACTTAAGTATGACGTTATAAATCAAATTAAAATACACAAGTGCACAGTCAATCCAACCGTTTAGCTACATGCAGCATTCCAGCAACATTCAAGATGGCGTCCAAAAGTATGCATTGTTGATTGAAAAAAATCTCAAAAATCAAAAATTTTATTAATATAAGAAAAACACACATAACATAAAATTCTTACCAGGCATTATTTTGTTTCAGATCCAGGATGGCCACGAAAATGTCTCCAAAAGTTCCACTAAAGCGGCCAAATGTGTGAACAAAATATATAACATTATGTGAAAGAAACCACGCATGTTTTAAGGGCATCGTAAACTCTTGTCAGGCACCTACGTGTATTAATATCATCTTCCCATAATTCCAAGATGACAGCCAATACAGACGTCTTCAAATTTCGATAAAATCTACAATTTAACATGCACTTTATTTTTTTTAAATCTAAGCACTGGGCTCTAACATGATTGTCTACAGTCTAAACATGTTTAGGTACTGACATACCCGGGTTGGCACAAGTATTTTGTTTATGCATTTGATGGAAAAAGGTTTAGAAATGTGACATGTTTACAATGTTCTTACCAAGGAGGGGTGGGGGTTACCACCCCCCTACCGAATTCGCTCTGGTGCGCTAAAGCGCTAAAAAAAACGTTAAAAAGCTCTAGGTAATCGTTCTCTTATCCTGTCCGGTATTTTAGAGGAAAAAAATGTGAAGGTAGCACTTCACCGGGGGGTCTAGGGGGTATGCGTCAAAGTCGAAGGGTAAGGGGGGGGGGGGTGGGTTGCCACCCAAGGATATTTTATGGTGAATTATGAAAATATTCTGCACATATGGCTCTAAAACTCTTGTAAAACTAGCCAATTGCCATCTTTAGAGCTGAAACCTCATGAAATCCCGATTTCCTACGTGTTTTAGCGTAAAATTGGATTTCCGGCTTATTTTCTCATGGAAAATGCCATTTTTGCCCGACCGCAGGACTTGATGACGTCCATTGTGTACGCATACTAGGTATGTTGGTACTTATTTTGGTTATCAATGGGAAAGAGAGGATCATAGCTATCACCTGGTATCAAAATCATAAGACTCGGGTGCTTTATAAAAAAAATTCTCAGGGGGGTGGGGGTGGTAACCACCCCCCCCTTGGTAAACCGTGTTACATGACACAAAAGACTGGTAAGACAGGGTTAATACTAAACATTTCTTCCACAGGTTTTTAAACGAGCAAACTGGACAGGTAGTTACCTCATATTTTGCGCAGACCACGACCCGCACAGACTCCATCTTTACAAATTATTTTTACTCAGCAGTGGAAAAATCCAACCGATAAAGCGAATTTATTTGTTCATTTTGGAACTATTGTACATCGTGAGTCGAGTCATAGGCCGTATATACATTTCAACTTATTCTAACACAGCTCTTCTATTTTGACAGTTACCGTGACTGTCTGTTCATTGAATTTATTGTCGGCCATTCCTTTTGACAAATGACGATGAACAAACAGAGCGGTACATCTGCTGGAACAACATTAGCAAAAAGAGCAAACACACATCAGTGAACTCCGCCAGGTTTCGCCCCACGTTGTAAAATGATGGCAATATGAACGCTCTACTGGTTAATTTGTTTTTAGATTATGGTGGATTATTCAATAGAGCGAACGCACATTTTCTTAATGGATCTTTCGAAACCCTAAAAAGCATTTTCAAGTTGATATTTGAATTGATCAGTGTACTCGTCTTTAACGCATCTGCAAATGCTTTGATTTACTAGGCTTGGCAAAGAAAGTCGATCGCAGGAGAGATGCAGATCTAATACCAGTGTAATTCCCACCTTTAAATAAATCACGTACACCGTAATTCTTGGGAGTTTTTCACACTAATTACAAATTAGCGTACGGCTACAAACAAAGAACTAAGGAAACCTTAACCGGGCCAAAATTAAGCCCGTGGACAGCAGTAGTTCAATACCCTAACCATCACTCGGTTACCACGATTAGCTGAGATATGACTGAACTAGACAGAGTCATATAATCATATACTGTCCATTTGGTAACGCACCAGTATCTGTCGTACAGGGCCGCTCACGGCGCGATTACTATTAACGAGCTGCCTTCCATGATCGTCACAAATCATTTCGCTTCATCTTCTAGGTGGCAGCTGGCCTAGTGTACAACCCTATCAGCGCGATTTTATACCTTGACGATCTACTTCCTGGACGATCAACGCTATGTGTTCATATTGTTCCCTTAATGGGCGATTATCTTTAATCCATGCCCTTAACACACAATGGGTGGATGAGATCAGCTTCGCCCCTACCTGGATCTAATAAAAGGGAGAACCTTGCCAGAGCTTAGTATAGGCCTACACACGTAAATGTTAAAGTTGCCACGGTTTTGATAGTTGGTTTCCGCTGTTTTTTTTTATTTCTAAAAAGTAATCATTATTAAACCAAAGGAGTGGATTTCCACTCGTTTTTTTTTTTTTAAAATTTTCCTCCCCAAAAAGTGTGTCCTTCGTTTAACTCCTCAAAACGAGTGGAAACCACTCTTTTTCGAGTTGATTTTTACTCTTGTTGAGTGGAAATTCACTTCCTTCTTTAAATTCAATTCCTTTATTATTTCTTTATTCCTGTCCTATTTCTGTCTTTTTCGTAACACTTATGGGAAGGATGAGGTCCTGGCCAAATTGAGAGCAGCAACTCTTAACTTAATGAAGTTTAACTGTGGTACTCCATTATGGACCAGCCGCGAAAAACCGTACAATTACGTTTGAACTTAATGAAAAATAATTAGTGATACTGTGAGCGATTCCTGTGAGCACGGTCAAAGTTAAAGTATCGCTGCCAGAGTAACACTGAGTGGACGGGTGATTGATTATCGCTGCAGAGAACACTGAGTGACGGGTGATTGATTATTGATAAGCTCGGCCGACATGGAATCGTGTGAATGGGATTAATGTAGATCGTCCAGGAAAGAGATCGTCCAGGATTTTCCCATTCAGCGCTTGGATGTAATATAACCCATAACAGCTCCCCAACTGTCGCTTGCTCAACGAGGCAATAGAGACTAAGTATCTTGCCGAAGGACACAAAGACGTGGCCACGGCGGGGCTCGATCACGGTACAATTGTCACGAGTCCTGCGCTTGTCCACTGCACCACGAAGGCCTCTCCAGACTAGTGACCGCGATCGCGATGCCAAATCTGTAGTTTCCAGCTGATGAAAACATCGCCATCTTGTGAGACACTCCCGTGCGGCAGATTCTGCCCATGGAGTGCAGTTGCGTGAGTGTGACGTCATTAAGCCATATTTACAATGCATTCTTGTGATATTGTTTAATCCGTCCCATTGCCAGATCGGCAGCTCCGTGTTCGTTCTATAACATTGGGGTAACATCCACACAGCTACTACTTAACTTTCCTCAGAACTTTCCTTAAACTATCAGATACTTTTGTAGACTCGTATAGACTTTTCTTCAACATCAATCAGATAGTGCTAAAATTAAAATTGTATCAATCTTGTAAGTTCATGTTCTAATCAATACAGTATTAAAATGCGCCTACTAACTCAACGTAAAAGACTACCTAAGACCATCAATACAAGTTTTGACTTCTTCCTAGTTTTTTGCATGTTACCGATTTGCACCAAACTTCCATCCAGCAAATAGAAATAGTCAAGAATTAAATTCGGGCATGCTTTCTCTGACAAAGGCATATTCCTTTATGATATCCTACTTCTAAAGAAAATATGGCTCAAACACCTGACAATCTGCAGAGGGGCAGGTGAGATGGGACCATTTCTCGCCGCCCTGAATTCCGTTGAATAAATCAATACATACACTGAACCTGCTGGGTTATCAACTTTTATTTAAAATTTATCAATGTTATTTCCGATTTAGAATTTGTAATGATTCGCCATCTTTTGTTCTATCTAAAGCAGCCATTGACTGATCTTACACCCGGTTCCGTATATAGTTTTATTTTGTGAGGCTGCGACGAGCGATACTTTATGCGGCTTACATTCTATATCTGACTCTTGACATAAGCAATTCAGTAAGACAAATAAAAATCAACTAGATGTGTCGAATTTCGTTTCCTTGCACGGTAGTACGTTCCTATCTCAAAAAACACAATAACTAAAAGCATTTGTACGCCCAGTAAAAAAATGCCTACCCATTAGGTATCATTACCCATCCGTCCCATTACCCACACTTGTCCCTACAAACAACGTATTGGATAATAAAATAATTCGAGATTCAGCTTCTCTGTTGCCTGAGAAAGAACATGTCTAACATACCTTACAAGTTATAAGACCAAAAGCCATCTACAAAAAAACACTATATAAATAGTCAATTACTGTCCGTACGGACACTTTCGGCAACATGTAAAATGAATGGAGAGTTTTCTGTTTTCTACACCTGTTTCAAAAATTGGTGCTTACAATCAACTTCAAGGGCATACTCTTTAGCTTTCAAATACCGTTTCCTCGGCTCAATTTGCTTGTTCCTAATCTAATGTTTAAGTTAACCACGAAGGTAAAATCACAATTGTGCCACTTTTAACAACGAAGATGAATGTAATCTAATTTTTGTATTCACTTTTTTATGCCTTCGTAAGTCTGAAACCCTATTACTATTATAATTTGAATGAAAATGTGGCTTTAACTGATATGAATGGGCATCTTAATTCGCTGACTGATCTGTGTAACTTTTTGTGGTTTTTTAATCGCAAAAAGTTATTAGAATCAGGAACGAACTCGATGGTATTCAAGTAACATATAATGGTGATCAGGTTGAGGTTACAATACTGAACGTCTTACAGATCAATGTATTCGCCGCCCCCTGTTTCCGCTCACAACACTCTTATGAGATATTGTGTCAACACCTAACAAGTCCATCATCTTTAGACACAATTCCATTCCTGGCTTTTTAACGATAACCAATATTTTCATTGAACCATTTAACTGCTATTATAAATCGTCTTTCACAGCGGTGTTTTTCCGTCGATGCTTCGAGAGGCGGTTGTAACTCCCATTCTCAAGAAGCCCACCCATGATAAAAATATCCTCAAAAATACCGCGTACCAACATCAGTTACCGTACCTCTCACAATTTGGAGAAGCTTGTGCGTTGCTTCCCAATAAACGAGCATTTGAACCAAAATTCTCTCTTGAAAACATTAATCGGCGTATAGAAGCAGCATAGTACCGAAACCGAAGCGGCTTTACTACTCCCGTTTCAAAACAATATTTTGAAAGCTTTAGACAACAACAAGCTGTGGCCGTCGTGTTACTAATCTCATTGGCTCTGTCGATACCGTTGATCATCAATATTACTAAAAAAAAATCTCTCTGCAAACAAATTAAACTTCAAAATATCGGGCCTGTAGTTGAATAGTTGGATTAAGTCATATCTGCAGTCATGTCATTCTAAGTCATGTTTTTTTTGCGTTTTTTGCCATTGGCGCTATCTTCTGACAATTACAAGCTTGATTTCGGTCAACACCCAAGGTTCTGTTTTGTTTGGGCCGTTGTTTTGTTTACCCTTTACACTTCTATATGGGGTTATCATTCGCAACAAGCAAATCTTTGTTACTATCATATTATGCGGTGATACCCAGCTTTAAACCTTCCGGTCAAAGCCTAAGGAAGCCATGCTGTGAACAAGCAGCGGCTAAAGCTCTTCAGTATCGATGAAATCATTGGCGGGATGACCAAAACAAACTGAAACTTAACCACGAGAAGTCCGATTTTTTTATTGGCCGCCGTCGGCCTATAATCGGAGAAAGTCATTAGATCTGTCTTAGAATTGGTTACAATGTTTATTCAGGCAGTTCAGCAAAGATTAAAGTCCTGACTCAGAGATTTCAAATATATTTTTTTTTGTTATAATAATGAAAAATGAGTCACCAGAACTAAAGATAGTAACCTAAAATGCACAAGTCGGAAATTTAAGAATCGGATTTCGTTTTGATGGGCAGTAACATTTAGTGGAGTATACGTGCCATAGGATACTGTTATAACAAAATTCGGATCCCGGAATTTTAAAAACAAAGTTTGTGATTTTCTATATGCAGGAATTCGATTTAGCTTAGCAATTTTCAACACAGTGATTAGTATATGGACAAGCATTATGTACTGCAAAAAAAAAAAAACAAGACGATTTTTGGAAATTGAGGGCGCCCTCTCAGGAACTCTCTGATCGGGGCCTTAAGAACCTTGGCGTATTCTTGATCAATCATCTCCATGACTAATCATGTGAAATCTGTGGTCAAGTCGGCAAATTCATCTCAATGTATTTACAGATTCGCCGTTATATAACAGTTGATAGTTGCCATCATCTTGTCCGCGCACTGATTTTGTCGCGTCTTGATTACGCTAATGCACTCTTACTGGGAATTTCGGTCGACGACCGGAAGCGATTGCAAAAAGTCCAAAATAGAGCGGCGAGGATAGTGTTCAAGGCTGGAAGGCTCCATCCGTCAGTGCCTTTGCTTAAACATCTCCATTGGCTGCCATTGGAACAGAGAATTATGTTTAAACTTCTTCTTTATGTTTTTAAAGCTGTGAATGGCCTAGTTCCGTCTAATCTCACAGAGTATATTGAGCATCGGAGATCGCATAGATACAGCTTGCGCATGGACGATGATACACTTCTTTTGCATATTCCCAGGACCATCAGGGGTTATGGTGATAATCGTTCTATGCCGCTGCTCCTAGACTTTGGAATACGGTCCCTTCATTTATCCGGATTTCCCCTTCAGTTTCTGTTTTTAAAAAGCGTCTTAAAACTTATTTATTTCCTTGTGAATAGTTGTTGCCTCCGCCTCCGGGGTTTCGACCTTTTTAAAAATTAAGCGGCACTGGTGTTATTTATTTTCTTATTTTTATGTGTGACAGTCTGCATATGAACAGACACACTTTATTAGCATGATGTTGGTATGTGTGGGTATGAGGTTGTGTGTGTGTATGTAGGTGTAGGGTGTGCATTATGTGTGTGTGTGTGTGTGTGTGTGTGTGTTTAGGGTGCGTGATTGTAGTTTTTATTATGTGGTGTGTCCACGTATATTTTTAGGTGTCGGTTGTGTTTTATATATTTATAGGCCTATGTGATGGTGTGTGTTGTGGGTTGGGTTGGTGTGTGCGTGAGCATGTGTGCTTGTGGGAGTGAAGGATTAATTTAATTCTAAGGTTTAGCCTATTAGGTGTGATTTTTAACTTGTAATTTGTAAATTCTACTATTTTATACATGACATTAGATGAGCTGGTCTCTTATGTAATTTTATATGTCCAGCGCTTTGATCTCTTGAAATAGCGCTCAATAAATACCTGTTATTATTATTATTATTGTTATCGATATTAATCAAACCGTAAATATCAATACAAGTACATGCTGAGTAATTGCTACATTGTATATCCTTAATCCTGCAAATGACATACATTCCATTAAACTTTCTAAAAAGAAGTGGCAACAAATGTGATTTTACCCCTTCGTCCTCAACTAAACATACATGAGATTAAACCCAGCCAATGAATAGAACAAACGACAATTTTGAAAAGCTGAGACTGTGGCCCCGTGTAAGCATCATGTCACACACTCTTGCAACACGTTTTTTTGAGACAGGCTGTATCTTCGAACACTGCTCTATCTCCTTTTCTGTGAATTTTTTCAGTGCAAAAATACTTATTCACTTTTAAGCTTTTCCTGCAAATTGAAACTATTTTGAATCTTTCGGATGGGCATAATAATAATTTCTTTACTTCCAACCCAAGTTAGCAAGGCAAGTCAGAGGCAAGGCTGTGCATAGATCCTAATGACCTCTTCATTTACGAACAAAAACATTTTTATAAGGAGACTAAGACGGGTGTGCACACATTTTTATGGAACCCTACCCCAATCTCTATGAGGCTAATGACGTCTAATGACCAATCTATGTGACCTTTGACTCCCAGTACTATAACTAATAGATTGACTAAAATGGTGAACTCCTCTTCAAATCTCAATGTCCAAAATCGACGAAACTTGGTATGTGGCAGTCAGAGAAACAGGTCACGCTTTTTGGCATTGCAAAGGTCCAGGATGCGCCAGTGAACGATCTTTGCGAATTTTCCGAAAGAAAGCTAATTTTAAAAACCATTTAAGTGACCGGTCACAATATTAGATGTGGCTAAATGAGTAAGGCCACTAAAAAATTCTGTTTTTTTTTTATTTGCCTAGCATATCAGAAACTTTAGATTCCTTACATAATTGATAACAGTTGTTTTAAAGCTGTATTAAAATTTTAAGACTTAGTGTGTAGTGTCCCCAAACACCCGCCGACCTGAACCGTTTTCCGATAGATACTGGCAACTGAACATTGTCAAACTGTGATAAAATATGTGGCCTTCCAATAAATAATAATAAATAAATTCAATCTGAACGCAATCCTGTATCTATTGTCCGTTATGATAATCGTGTCAATCATCGCGTCATTTAATTAACCTCCGGTTTGTTTGGTGTCGGGTCATCATTTACTTATCTGGTTATTTTACTGTTCTCACCCGTTAATCATGTCACATGTCATGTAATTTACCACTCGTATGTATAATTTATTATCTCCATCATCGACAATAGCCACTTATCTCATCAATTTATACTTGCTTACTTACAAATATCGTCATGATGATGACTGTATCATCATTCAAGGTCTTCTCATCGTTACCCTTTAGAGCATCACAAAAAAAACCGTAAAATCACTCCATATAGTCCAAGAACTTTAGTCGGTGTATCCAGAAGGCGGAAATTAAACGTTACAAGCTGAATTTTACCAGATAATTCTTACTATTTCTTTTGAATCAGAAAATGGATAGTTACAGTGTTTGTATTTTTTTTTAAATATGTGTTGGTGTGTAAACCTGTTTGTATACTAACACTTAAACATGTCTCGTTTTTTTTTTGGAATGGCTTGGATTTTTGGAGGCACATATGTGGTGATTATTACGTGTTTGTATACTAACCCTTAAACATGTATGTGTTGGAATGTGCTTTGATTTTTTGGTACAAATATGTGTTGGTGTGTAAGTTGTTGTGTATATTAACACTTAACAATTATGTGTTGCATTGTGGCTTTGGATTTGTTTGGACAAATATGTGTTAGTGTGTAACGTTTTGATCTAAACACCTAAACAGGTCAGGTGTTGCATTGGGCTTGGATGTTTGGGCAAATATGTGTTTATGTGGAAAGTGTGTGTATAATAACACCTAAACATGCTTTGTTGCTGTGCTTGGATTTTTGGGACAAATATTTGTTGGTGTGTAATGTTTGTATACTCAACATTTAGTTGCATTTTGGACAAAATCATGTTAGTAAACAAACGCTACAATCGGTTTGAAATTTTACAGTGTATTTTGGCTAACTGTTGACTTTAGTTTTGAGGCCGCATGCCAAATATTTCCAAGGGTCATCATGGGGAAATTTTCAAAAATTATGATTGTTTTTAATTAAACTATTCCAAATTACTCGTACATGTTGTATGGTCATATTATGGCAAAAATGCTCATTCAAACAACACTATCTACACTTCAAAATCTTGACTTGTAGGCCATTGGTTTTGTGACCTCCCATAGACCCAGTATAAACTACCATATTGACCTATATCACTATGCAGTCAATTACGTGCATTACGTAAATATTAGTTAATAATCCGCAATCGCAGATAGGGAAAACTATACCTTTGTTTAATCCTTTATGACATGACACACACTTGTTATACATTGAACGCAATTGGAATATTTTAGACTATGACCCCTGTACCAAACTTTTAAACCACCCCCTTATTTATTTTTAAAATAACACACAGGGGCTTCTTGGGGACTTTTGATATGTTGCTCTTTTAACATCCGGAACTTCCGAAATTCGGCTTCCGGTGTTTTTCCTATATATCTTGTACTAATACATGTGGGCAGATGGAGGTCGCTTGCCTATGTCTCTCATCGTGCGAGAAGTGCCATTGTATGGTGTATGTTTTTTTCATTAAATGGACAGAGGAGATTTTGGGGGATACAAATTTCTCTCAATTTACACGGATCGGGTGGTAGAAGACCTCGGAGAACATTTTAATTGGACAAGCCAAGCCAGCACCAACAAAACCGCCAAAATCTTGTGTCCCTATTGATGGAGATTCTATCATACGGACATACAGGAAATGGGACTTGAAAACACGAAGGTGAAATGTGTGCGAGGAGCCAAGGTTGTGGACATTTTCATGAACTGACTGATGAAACACTTGCCTCAGTTAACACTGTAATCGTTCACGTCGGACGACTGATTTACCTCTGAATAAATGTGTCAGCTGGAGTAGAAAACTACAAGAAACTGGTGAATGACCTGAACAACTCGCACGGCAGCTAAGAAGGTACTATCATCTATGCCCCTGGTTAGACAACTGACGGAAGAGTGAAACGGTTTTAATGGCGAGATACAAAGATGCTGAATCTGACAATGTAAACTTGTAGAGACCGATGGCACTTCAGATCTCAAGGAACTCACAAGATCTTTCTGGACCGACGTGGCCTACATCTCTCTAAGGATGGAACACAACGTCTACTGTATGAATTCTAAACGACGGTCATAAGCACCAGGATCCGCGCGACGCCAGGCACAGCACATGGTCCCCAAGGCGGGTACAACAGGCCACAACAAACTGTAAATGACACTCATTCGCGCTATTCAGTAGGAATCGCCGCTGTTCTACTTGGAGAACGAATCACATTAAAATAAGTGCCGCATGGTAAAACCTATCCAATGCAGCTGACATGGATTTGTCAATAAAGCCCACATGGAGAGTTATGTTCATCGCAACCAAGAAACGGACTATGGTGAAATTCACTCATAACGGTGAGTTTGTAGAGGCCATGAAGAGACATGCCGCCGCCCTGAACTCAGTTATCTAGTAGGCGGCAACGTGACTTTGAACTGTATAACAATCCCAATTACAATAATTTCCAGTGTTTTTAAAGCATTTTTGCAATGAATGATGTTTTACATAAAAATTATCATTGGATAATGTTCTTGTAAACCATGATTATCTTCGTAATCCACGACATACTAAACATCTAAAAGACCTCACACACATTGAGGTCATTTGGTAGAAAGAGAGTTAAATACAATACGTGTAATGCAATCAAAACTGCATTTACAACCGTGAGTGGTTGTAAGAGTAAGAAGTATGATATTAATCGTTTTAGTGACTCGAATAACCTAAGTGTTTTCGGCATGGCAGAAACGTTCTTAAAACAATGCATTCTCTATAAAGAAGTCTATAATTTCTGAAAAAGTAGGCCTAATGACGTTAAAAAAGTCAGGGTGGGATCGGTCTCCTTGTCAAGGATAGATATACAATTTTGGACAACAATTTCCTAGATACCATATAGACAATTACGAACGTCTTTGGATTCAGTTAAACTACCGAATCAACAGACCACGGATGATTATATGTTGTCTCTGGCCGAGTTCTTGAAATCCAACAAAATTCCGAAAACGCAAAAATAATAATTCTCGGCGACTTTAATGTAAGATTGGTACTCATATCAAGGATGGTGATGATGTATTGTTTATACTGGTCAAAGTTTGCTAGATTTCTGTACACAGTGATCTCATTAACCTGAATTGTACCGATAAATGTTCCGGTACTTTGGTTTTGGTTAAAAATGATTAAAATGAGCGTCTAGACTGATGTTACCAGTTATATAGTTGACCAGAAGGATCTTTGCCATCTTGGTAGCACCATAATATCCTTCTTTTTAAAAGTCTGATACTAATTAATGAGTGTCGTACTACTAACCTGGTGGGGACCATAATTCATATTCCGTTGCTGATTTCCCCCAAAAATTCAACAAAAAAATGAAATAAAAAAAAAGATCAACTGGGATCCTTTCCAAGAAAATCTATATGAAAAGTTTATCAACTGGGACGTCAACAATTATTCCACTGCTAATGATGCGTCGGCTGAATGGAAATCTCGGGTATTGTCTGCTGCCAATGAATCGATTGGTTGTAAAATTAAACACAAAAGGGGTAAACCTTGGTTTGATGCGGATGTTGAAAAATCAATTGATACTAGGAAAGACGCATGCAGAGCTCATAGGCACTATTGTAAGAACAAAGATAGGCCAGACTTCGATATTGACGTCGGTAATGCTTTATGGGAGGATTACCAAAATAAACGTAATGCCTGTAAATCTTTAATTCGCCAAAAGATAAAGCAGATGAGAGTTGATAGATGTTCAAAGTTGATGGAGAAAGGCGGCCCGCAAACTCGTGATTTTTGGCGTGAATTGAAGGGTAACGATAGACATAAAAATAAGGTCACATCAATCATTGTACCAGGTACAAACAATACTACTTCTGATCGTGAACTAATTAAATCGTCTATCATGATGTACTATAATACCCTTGGTAAGATGAACCATAACCTCCAAAGTAATTGTACTGAGGATAATCCGCTCCAATATTTTGCTCACAATATTGATAATAACCAGTGCAACAAAAGCATTACCCTTAACAAGTTACACTTCACTCTTGATGATGTGTTTGATGCCATGTCACCATAGGCGTAATCCCGGGGGGATGGGGGGATATATCCCCCCCAATATTTTGATGAGGGGGGATGGTCAATACAATCATCCCCCCCAATATTGATGTCCGTTCATGTGTTTTTGACCAAAAATAACCTCATATTTTACCAAAATGGTTTAAAAATGGTAAATTTTCGCGCGCTTCGCGCGCATTTGGTCATAATTACAATTATATTTAACAATTTCAGCTTCAAAATGCCAAAATTTTTAGCGCGCTTCGCGCGCACATGCATCTTTTCAGCAAACACCATTTTATTCATAAATTTTCTTCAACCCCATCCCCCCCAATGTCAACAAGAAATTTACGCCACTGCATGTCACATTGCAAAAATAATAAGAGCCCTGGCCCAGACACAATTACAAATGAACTTATTAAAAATGGTGGCAGGACCATGGGTTTATCTTTGTATAACTTGTTCAGAAAACTAGCTTCTTTGGAAAGTATCCCAGATGAATGGAACGAAGGTACTATAATTCAATATTCAAGAAAGGTGACCAGAGAGATCTCAACAACTATAGGGGACTACGCTAAATTCCTGCGTCTCAAAGGTTTACAACAGGCTCGCTCCCAAACAGTGTCGAAATATATTGAGGAAAACAATATCTTTAAATGAGGTACAAGGTGGCTTCCGTAAAGACAGGCGATGTGAAGACCACATCTTCACCCCTGTGAAAAGCATTATTGCAACAAGAAAAAGCTGAAGAAAAACGGACCTTTTACCTTGAATTCCTGACTTTAGGAAAGGCTTTGACGACACTGGTGAGACGGTCTAAGTCAAGCTGCAAGCAGGAGCGTTATTGGCGTAAGCTTTCTTAATATCTAAAAAATATGCTAAATAACGTGAAATGTAAAGTCAGGTTCGGGGATATTGAGACGGACTTCTTTAATGTCGACGAAGGTTGTAAAACAAGGTTGTCCCTATCCCCAATACTCTTCTGCATATACATGAATGAGATTTGCCCAAAATGATAGAGAAACGAAAATTATAGGTATTAGTATTCTCAAGTTAGAATTGGCACTTTATTTGGGCGGATGATGTAGTTGATGGTGAAAGACTTAAACCAATTCCTTAACACGGCGAGTGAATTTTCCCAGCGTTGGAAACTCGCCTTTAATTTTGAGAAATCTATGTTTTTAATTACAGGTCAACGGTATTAATAAGAGCGTAAATGCGAAATGTGCAAAATATTCACAGAAGTCGATAGTGTTACATGTATTTACCAGGCGTAAATATTTCTAGAAATATGTCCGACAATACCTATATTGATGAGGTTCTTAAAAGGGGCTTTGCCGTTTATGAATACATTAAGTCAATAATTAATGTCCAGGATGATGTCAAAAGGGGTGTATATGGGGACTTGCTTTGGAAGTCAATGGCGTTTACCCTCCATAAACTTGCATTTTCTGTTGTGGTCTGTAATGGCATCTCGTCAATCGACAAACTTGAAAACCTCCAATACCAAATGGCCAGAGTCATCCTCAAAGCCCCCAGAAATGTTGCCAAGGAAGCCTTTGTTATGGCGATCTTGGATGGCAATCTCTGCATTTACAATCCAAAACAATTCTCGTATCCAATACTTCAATCGTTTTGAAAAATAGGATAACAACCGGGTGGCCCAGATTTATTATCAATGCACTTCTCTTTATTGATGAGAAACTAAAGTGCGTATGGGGCTGGCTTAGTAATATCAAGGAAGTTCACTTAAGAATAATTGACGACTTCTACAATGGCCGATCCCGACAAATCGATA
>JAMKCH010073092.1:0-20880 GCA_023653785.1 Ophioderma brevispina | reverse complement strand
TACGCTGATGCTATAACCTATCTGTAGGAATCCGCATCGACAGCTCAGTTAAACGCGAAAGCGCAAAGCTATAGTGAAATTGGCAGCTCAACGGAATAAACATGTTCTGTTGAGGCTTGAATTTGGCAACCTCAAACAAAATAACATGCGCATGCAGTTTATTGTGTAACACTAGCGCTTTCTTTTCCAGTTTTAACACTAAGCACCTAGACTAGTTACAGCAGCCTAAATGTTAGCCTTAGTATACACTGATTATACTAACCTATAGCTATGCATCAACCTAGCACTTCTGTTCAGTCATTATAGCCCGGATGGCGGATGTGGCGTTTGTGACCCAGGTTGACTGGGCAACTCAACAATAGATTCACTTTTACTTCACGGCGATCACTGTGGCAAAAGCCAAGCCACACGGGACAGGAGAAAGGGTCCTGTTACCATATAGTTACTGCAAATAGACGTCAAAGATTGGACCATGGCCAGGAGGGACTAGTCCTGTTGTAAACTATGTATTGGGTGTATCGCTATGCTTACATGAAGTTCCAATCGATAGACTAGAACCTACAGCTTTATTAGCCTTTTTTACATTTAAGTTGAGGGCAAGTATTGCCTATTAGACATCTAGCCAACCCGGGTACAAAACGGGTTTTTGATGATGTACCCTTTGATAGTACAAGAATGCCCTCGAAGTCAGTTATCAGTTCCATTCATCAAGCAGTAGATGCGGGAGATAGCCGGCATGACAGGCAGTTCCAACTCAACCACGTATAGCGGTGCCGTGATGCACTTACAATGCCTGGCAAATCGGACATCATCCAAATTTGATCCAGAATCTCTTTAAAAAATGCCGGCTACTGTGCACGGGTTTACGTTTAACGACACAATAATGCATTGTAGTCTATAACTTTGTGAAGGCCCGAATTTCCAAAAATGGCTTTGAGATTTTGCGCCATTTTTTCTGTTCAATAATGAAGACGAAATTTTTTGGCACTTTTTTCGACACCATTTTTCACTGTACTTACATGGTATAAAAACATTCTTCTCTTTTTATTTCAAACAACTTCGCGGTGTAACTAAATTTGAACACAGCTATAACATTTATGTTACATTCCACCTTAGTCTGTTCGATCGTGCTTCAAAAACTAATAATTGCGATATTTTTCGGCTTCGTCAGTAGAACTTTTTTGCTTTGTTTACGTTTCAAAAAACTCCACTTCCGGGGATCTAAAAATTCCCGGTTCGCGCATGCGCATGCGTTTGCTCTAGGTGAAACTAGTACCACGTTTGAAGGATCTGGTAGGAGTACTCTCGACGCGCCTCGTACTCTGTTCGACCACGTCTTCGACCCATCACGCACGAGTTATAATTTGTTAAATCAACCAAAACACTGTGAAGGCCGACAAATACAAAAAATTCCAGACTTATCAAGGCAATACGTTGGGCTTCTCTATTTGAACAAATCGAACAAAACAAGGGCAAAAAATTTAAAAACAACAAGCCTAGAAAAGCGTCTGGCAAGACTTCCATATGTACCCCCTCTCATATACTTTACATGCAACATAAGAAGGGTTATACTTAGCGCAGTCGAAGTATAACCCCAAATTATCTCAACCGTGCAGCCCCTCATTTGGCAGTTTGATTGTCATCTCTTGTTTGGTGTCGCGCTGACCTCGCTAGATCCCATTGTATGGCAGCCAATCAATGTGACCTCCCTTTTCGCGGGGTTGAAGCCTGGTGTTTCCTTATCCTCACACTGCGTTGATCCGTCGTCAGAGCAGATCGTGTTTCGTGTGTTGCAGTTAGCCTTCTTCATTGTCATAACTTGATAGTAAAAACTCATTCATGTGATCGGTAAAAAAACATCGCTATAGTTATAAGCATTTAAACGTTACTACTGACTATCGCCGATATTGGCAAAACACATCCAGTAACTCATAAATTTATACTGCCTTCTTTTGGTTGAATTCGCCGTTACGTTAACATCGAGAATCGTCGTTGGACGGTCGTTTTTGTGTGTCATACTATGGAGTTTTATACTATTGGAAACTGATTCGGCGAAAGGTTAAATGTTTGCATAGTCAGTAGCCTTAGTGTTTTCATTATGCATCCTATAAACGAAGAACATTGCTAATCGGGAGATCTAGGTGAATTTCGGAGAATTGGAGCTGATTTTTTGGACGGATAGTATTGTAATGCAATTCTTCAGTGCCTTTTAAGCACTCAGCGTGGTCCGGGATAAGGTGACAGTTGTGTGATCAAGGCATACCAGTTCCGCTAAACTTGTACTCTAAAGTACCTTTTCGACACGCATTTACGTAGTCACTACTGGTTGGGGATGTCAAGTGTGCGTTAATAAGCAGTGTAGGTTGTTTGAGGACGGTACGTGAAATGAGATCAGTACTAGCGATAATCGATGTGGTGTTGGATAAGTCCAGTTCAGCACTGGTCAGTGTGCTGGTTTCAGTGCTCAGGTTTAGGATCCGCTGAAGTTAATTCTACTGTCAAGGAGGAAACGTATTTCATCTTGTTAAGGCTGGTCTATAGATTTCTGTGTAAGTTAATTGGTAGCAGTTTGAAGGTAGGGCTGTTAATTGTTTATTTGTATAAGACAACATATGCATTCTCGCATCAATGATAGTACTGGTTTTATTGTTGTGCTTGTTAATGTGTTGAATGCTCTTGAGAGTTGGCAATCGATATTTGCGTTTATGTATGATTGAAACTATTGAGAGTTGTAAATCGATACAAAGGGAACCACACTCGTGTTATGCGGTAGAAGAGTGGTGCCGGAGTAGTATAGTCTGATTTTTCACTAACGAGTGTTGGTGCGAGTATCTTATTTTTTCATCATCACATTTTGTTGTTGCGTATAAATTTTTCCTGCCCTTAGTATTAATAGTGAATGGTGTTACGAGAAACTTTAATATGGTATGTTCTACACTATCTTTTCAGTGTTGTTTTGTGGGTTTTTTTGTTACTTCTCTAATGCTGAGCTGTTAGTGATATATGTGTTTTTTTGTGTGCTTGTTTGTTTTTTAATATCAAACCCATCTTTCTTCCTTCTCTTTTAGCGCGTGCCGGCTATCCTATTATTTTTATTTATTTCAGGCAGTGGGAGTGGTACATTCAAGGCCTATGAGTTTTTTAATGTAGCGTTTATGTAAAAATTTTATTTGGTTGTCTATTTTTCAAAGGTAAGGTAAGTTTATAATTATGTTTGTGGGTTTTGCCATAGATTTAAAATGTACTAGTTTATATCGTATAGTTTTTTGTTCTGTTGTGTAATCTGATTTATTAAGTGTGCATTTTAAGATGTTTTGGTCCTAATTATATGTTGGTTATATTGTCTATATTGTGACTATTTGCGTTTGTTGTAATGTTATGGTAATCATTGGTGTTTTGGTGTCGTGAAACTGTTTTGGTTATCCATTTTATGAGTTTTCAGTCATTGCTTAAGTGCTATCAGTGTTTTTTATATTCGTTGTTTTGTTGCTGTGGGTGGTATTCCTTACATCATGTACGGTTGGTGATCTTGCAGGCATTGGTCTTTTACTATTTTATGGTATATTTATAGTTGGTGTCAAACTGGGCTCGGGGTGTTGTTTATATGCGTGTAAGGTCTTAAACCCGTGGTATGTTGCGAGTTAATTTCCCCATGCTTCCTCTGGCCATAGAACCTAGGTCAACTGTGGTCTTGCATTGCCATAAAGGGGTTATAGAGGTATATTTCAAGGCAAAAGGCCAGTGGCCAACGAAGTAGGGAGTTTTATAAGTGTTGGCTCATGTAACACCATATTTTTAGTGTTGTTTATATGGTGCCTGACAACTTGTAACCTATGCTTTGCTAAATATGTGTTTTTTTGAATATTTTGTTGTAAGTTATTGGGTTGTGTCATTCGGGTATGTGTATTTACGGTCTGGTCTAGTTTTTGGTACCTCGTTTTTGTCAGGGGTTGCTTCTTGTATCCTTGTATTGTATTGTGGTGTTCATGTTTAATTTAAAGAAGGATGCGACTGTGGTTAGGGCGTTTTTGACATCTGGTACAGTTATGGTGTGGATTACTTGCGGAACGTATTTATAGGCCTACGTGTGTATTTTTTCTAAAAAAGTGTATAGCTCTCTAAATGTTGCGGGGTTTTTCACCTTGTTATGAGGAACCAGTATGCTTGTCAATTTACCCTCTGTTTAATGTTTGTTCTAGGGGGTTGTTACAGAGTGTGTGTACAAAGGTTATGTTTTTAAACGTGATCCTCGCGTACTTGTTATGTGCGTATACCGTGGTTATGTTGTGGTGTTCATTTTGCATTTTTGTGTTTATGGTATTATAAACATATTTGAATATTGCTATTTTGTTAAGTGGAAAAATTTAAATATGCGTGTAAGTTGACTTGAGGCATGTAAGCTATCGATGTTTGGCTAATGTCAGAATGAAAGGGGATACAGGCAGTTTCTTTTCCTTTAAGGCAATATGTTGTAGTATGTTCGGTATTGTTGTATGCGTGTGTATGTGTGTAAGTAATGACTGAAGTCGTGGTGCGTATTTGGCTAATGAGTGAGATGTTAGTTGAGCCTAAACTGAGTTATTCTGATGTTGCCGTTTCTCTTCGGAGTTTTATGCTACATGTGCCCTGTTTTGTTGCACTGTTGTGTGTGGGGCGGAGTGTGTGTGTTTTATATATTACTTACTTACTGTTTGTTTTATTTAAATTCATTTTACTTACTCTCTCCTTTTTGCCTTTTATATTTGTATTAGAAAACATTTTGGCCAAGATTTCGTAAAGGGGGACGACTGCCAGTGTGATGTCTGTCGGACGGTGGGGTAAAGTTCAGCGAGAATGTATATGCTGCCAATTGTGGTGCCAATGGGTTTTTGCAAGAAGATGTTTCGAGCCTAATGTTCCCGTTCGACTGGCGGATTTTATAGAGATTGGGAGGTCCTATCAACTTCAGCGTTTTTAGTCGTACAGTCATATTGTGATTTGGTCTATAATGGACTAAACCCTACTCCGGGACTTTGGGTCAAGTAGCCCACATTGAAATTTCAAATTAATATTCATGAAAAGCTGTAACGCCACCTTGAAAATCAGAACTCATTTTGGCCTAAAACCGAGTCATTTCAAATTACGACTTGATTGCTTTTTCAAGAACCCACAAATCCAAATCAAACGCGATGTCAGAAATCCCCTGAATCGGACCGACTACGAGGGCAGTGTATACACACTTCGGGACCCAGTGAGTCCATTGTTGTCAAAATTAGTTGTAACCTCTTGCAAAACTGCCCAAAAAAAAGAAAAGAAACGCCAATTCAAACACCCATACAATCAGTACAAAACGCTGGTGCCACGTCCAAGATTTCGATAAAGTCTAGTATTTTTGAGTGCGCCGTGTATTACGCTGGCTGTAAGAAGAGAATTTCACCGTAAGAAGTGGAATGTTCAATGAGATTCGTACGTAAGTAGCTGTAAATAACTCGCGAATTTTTACAACAGTCTAGGAACTTCGACTTGTGTTTTTTGTTTCTATCTTTACGGTTTCTTTCTTCTTCTTTCTCTTTTCTTTCTTTCTTCTTTCTTTCTTTCGTCACAATGCTAATATCCATACATGGAACATCCATATTGACCCAAACTGGTCACAAGGACAAGTAACATGCATCAGTAACTTTTGACCTGACCCTATTGGTGTCAAAGGTGTCGCATGAGAGGGTCACAAGGGGCAACAACGTTAAACCATGCAAAAAATCTAGAATTAGCTCAAATCTCAACTATGCTGTCATCTTGTAGGACTTGATCACACTACAAAAAGTTAATTATGACTCTGTCATATGACACATGATTAGAGGTCATAGGTCAAAATACATCAATTACCGTTACACTTCAAATCACGACTCCTTTTACATATTAAAATAGTCTGATCACTGACTCATGTATGTGGTGTCAGCTTGACATCCCCCACAAATTACTTAATTAAATTTTTGATCACAAGTCATCGGGGGTCACTAAGGTCAATTACTTTACTGTGTGTAAAATTTGAAACAAGGTCAATAGAAAAGTCTTTTTATCCCATCCTGCAGGTAACTTGCTGAGCGGTCAATAAATAATTATGACCCCATCACCTGACCCTGGTTTAGGGGGCACAGGTCAAAAATACATCAAATATACGTTACACTTCAAATCACACTCCTTTTACAGATTACATAGTATTATCACGTGACTCATGTATGTGATGTACGTTGACTATCCCCCACAAAATGTTACTAATGACATTTTGGATCAAAGGTCACTGCGGTCATAGGTCAAAGTCTTTACTGTGTGTAAAATTTAAAACAAGGGTCAAATACTAAAATCTTTTTATTCCTCCTGTAGTTACTGATAGAGGTCAATAAAAGTCATCATGACCCCAACCCCTGACCCATGGTTTTAGGGGTTCAAGGGCAAAAGGCTTTCAAATTATTTACACTTCAAATCACTACTTCTACATATCCATAGTTGAGCTCCTCGTGACTCATTAGTGGGTGTAGTATCCATCTCCCCTACAAAAACTTTAATGATTTTTTTTTATCAAAGGTCATTTGGAGTCGAGAACTTGATTTCAACTAAAATGCTACAAGTTTTCGTCTGACATTCTAGACTGTGTCAGATCTGCACACAGAGCTATTCATCTTCCTTCACACTTATTAAGCTGTGTGAATTCAATTTTAGCACTCTTCAGCATCAAGGAACCTAGTCAAACCAACATTTTATCGCTATATTGTGGACTTGAATGCAGGAGGTGAGTAGATAGACACCAAATCGACTCAAAATTGGGTGTGCTCTCGCGGCGTGCACCGGGCTTTTATGATCTTGTATCGAGCGTATTTTTCAGTTGCCGAATTCCGCGCCATTTTTTGTAACACATAGTCATAATGTCAGCGGGAAATTCAAAAATTGGCCAACAAATCTATGATCTGTTAAGTTTTATCCTCATGTACATGAGAGAGGAGATCGAGATATACACTAAATGTTCATTTTGAAGGGTCAAGACTTCCGAGATGAAAGGTAAAACTAGATCTGTTTACAGATCTGCACACAGTCGAGATATCATACCGGAACTTGTAGAAGTAGCAGCATTTTTAAGTGACAATCAGGTCTGGCTCCCTGTGACCCACCAATGACCTTTTTTGTATCAAAATTTCATTAAGTAACTTTGTAGGGGATACCAAATTACACCAGCATACAGATCACGCGACACATAATGTAATCTTGTAGAAGGAGAGTGGATTTTGAAGTGTAACGTGATTTGAAGTATTTGGACCTTGACCCCTGAACCATGGGTCCCTGTGAATGGGTCATGATTGACTTTTATTGACCTCTCATCAATACTACAGGATGGAATAAAAAGTTTTTTTTTTTTTTTTTAACTGTTTTAAATTTTATACAATTACAGGCAGTTTTGACCTTAGTGACACCAGAGACCTTTGTCAAATGTTCCATTAAGTAACTTTTGTTGGGGATGTCAAGCTATACCACATACATGAGTCACTGGATCATACTATTTAATCTGTAAAAGTATGATTTGGAAGTTTAATGTAATTTGAATGTATTTTGACCTTTGACCCCTAACCAATGGTCATGTGATGGGTCATGGTTGACTTCTATCATCAATCAAGTACTACAGGATGGTATAAAAAGATTTTCTATATGACCTTGTTTTTCAATTTTAACACATTGTTAAAGATCATTGATTAGTTGGCGACCCCTGATGACTTTGATCAAAATTTCTTTAATGTACTTTTGTGGGGGATGTCAAGCCTGCATCACATACCTGAGTCACATGATCATACTATGAAATGCTGTAAAAGAATTAGTGATTTGAAGTGTAAACGTAATTTGCAAGTATTTTGACCTTTGACCCCTAAACCAGGGTCCATGGTGATGGTTCCATGATTGAGTTTTCATTGACCTTCATCCAGTACTACAGGATGGGTAAAAAGATTTTCTATATGACCTTGTTTTAAATTTACACACAGTAAAAGATCAGTTGACCTTAGTGAGCCCCAGATGAACCTTTGATCAAATGTCCTTAAGTAAACTTTTGTGGGGAGTCAACCTGCACCCACATACATGAGTCACTGGATCATACTCTGTATTTGTAAAAGAGTAGTGATTTGAAGTGTACGTAATTTGATGTATTTTGACCTTTGACCTCTAATCATTTGTCATATACAGTCATAATTGAACTTTTTGTAGTTTGATCAGTCCCTACTACAAGAAATGCAAACATTAGTTTTGAGAATTTGTGCTAATGTCTAGATTTTTTGCATGTTAAACTTGGTGACCCCTGTGACCCTATCTTGACCTTTGACACACAATCGGTCATGTCAAAAGTACTGTACTTTGTGAACAGTTTTGGTTATTATGGGATGTTCCATGTCTAAGATATTAGCATGTTGGACAGACCGAAAGAAAAAGAAGAACTAATTCTGTCTACAAGATCTGAACACAGTCGAGAGTACTCAGACCCCGGAACATGTAAAGTAGCATTTTTATGTGCAAATCAGTCCTTGGAACTCCTGTGACCCCAATGACCGTTGATCAAAGTTCCTACGTCACTTTTGTAGGGGATGCCAAACTACACCACATAAATGAGCCACCTGAGCAATTTTGTAATCTGTAGAATGAGTATGATTGAGAAGTGTAACGTAAATTTGAAGTATTTTTGAACCTTTGACCTCTAAACCATGTGGGTCCCGGTGAGGGGTCATGATTGACTTTTTATTGACCCGCATCAATTACTACCGTATGGGCTAAAAAGATTTTTTATTTTTACCTTGTTTTTAAATGTTACACAACAGTAAAGGAATTTGACTTAGTGACCCCAGATGACCATTGATCAAAATTTCATTAAGTAACTTTTGTGGGGGCATGTCAAACTACAACCACATACATGAGTCACGTGATCATACTGTTATCTGTAAAAGGAGTAGTGATTTGAATTGGTACCGTATTTGAATGTATTTTGACCTTGGACCCCTAAACCATGGGTCATGATGGGGTCATGATTGAAATTTATTGACCTCTTCATCAAGTACCACATGATGGGATAAAAGATTTTCTTCTATTTGACCCGGTTGTTTTAAATTTTACACACAGTAAATGGTCATTGACCTTGGATAACCGCAGATGACCTTGATCAAAATTTTTTTTTTTTTCATCATTTAAAACTAACTTTGAGTGGGATGTCAAGCTGCACAACGTACATGAGTCACGTGATCCTACTATTTATCTGTAAAAGGAGTAGTTGATTCTGAATGTAACGTAATTTAATGTATTTTGACTCTTTTGACCTTAAAAATCATTGTCGATATGACAAAGTCCTAATTGACTTTTTTGTAGTGTTGATCAAGTCCTCCAAGATGGACAGAATTAGTTTTTTGAGATTTGAGCTATTACTAGTTTTTTGCATGGGTTTAAAAACGTTGTGTTTACCCCTGGGACCTATCAGTGACCTTTGACACCGATCGGGTCATGTCAAAAGTGTCCTTCTGTGCATGTACTTGTTCTTGTAACCCAGTTATTTTTGGTCAATATGACATGTTGTATGTCAGAGATATTAGCAATGTTGAACAGAAAGAAGGAAGAAACTAGACTTAGTGCTCTTTGCAAAGCCGTATAATTAGGCGGGGGAAGAATAACCTAGATGACCCCAGATTTGACCTCTCTACCCATTCTTTGTAAATCCTCAAGTCATTAATCCATAAGTCACACGATCATGTTACAGTCTTGGATGGTGATTTGAAAGTAACATCAAATTTGAAGTATTTTGATGACCTTGAACCCCTAACCATGGGTCAAGTGATAAAGTCAAAATTGACTTTATTTGACCTCTAATCAAGTTCTATAAGATGGGCTACACAGATTTTCTTATTGACCTATTTTAATTGTATCACAGTAAAGTATGTTGACCCCTGTGACCTCACATGACCCCATATTGACCTCTTGACCCTAACTTTTTGTAAAGGGTATCAATCTAATTCATATACATGACTCACACACAGGTTGCTTATCTGTAGAGGATTAGCTTTGAAGTGTACATATTTGAAGATTTTGACCTTTGACCCCTAACGCATGGGTCAAGTGATGAGTCATATTGACTTTTTTGACCTCTCATCAGCTCCTATGAGATGAAGCTAAACAGATTTCTATTTGACCTGTGTTTTAATGATTTTTTACACACAGTAATTTGAACCCCTGGCCCTCAGATGACCCATATTGAACCTCCTTGACCCATAACTTTTGCAAAGGGGCTCGAGCTAATGCATATGCATGACCCACGATCAGGTTACTTAATCTTTATAGGAGTTATGATTTGAAGTGTAACGTAATTTGAAGTATTTTGACCTTTGACCCTAAAACCATGGTCCAGTGATGAAGTCATGATTGACTTTTTATTGACCTCTCTTCAGCTCCTATGAGATGATCTAAACAGATTTTCTTATTTGACCTGTTTTAAATTTGACACACAGTAAATATGTTTGACCCCTGTGACCCCTCAGAATTTGACCCCATCTTGCTCTTGACCGATTAACTTTTGTAAGGGGTCTCATCTTATTCATATGCATGACTCACACTATCAGGGTGCTTAATCTGTTGGAGGAGTAGTGAGTTGAAGTTTAACGTAATGTGAAGGATTTTGACTTTACCCCCTAAACAGGGTCCAGTGAATGAAATTGCAATGATTGACTTTTATTGACCTCTCATCAAGTTCCATAAGATGGGCTAAACAATTTTCTATATCTTACCTAATTTTGAATTTTAGAACACAGTAAATAGGTTTGACTCCCGTGACCTCACATGACTTCATATTGACTCTTGTACCATAACTTTTGTAAAGGCTATCAAGTTAATTCATATGCATGACTCACACAATCAGGTTGCTTAATCTGTAGGAGGATAAGTGATTTGAAGTGTAACATATTTGAGTATGTTAACCTTTGACCCCAAACCATGGTCAAGTGATGAAGTCATTATTGACTTTTATTGACCTCTCAATCATCTTCCTATGAGATGATCTAAACAAGATTTTGTATTTAACCTTGTTTGAAATTTTACACACAGTAAATTAATGTTTTACCCCTGTGACCTCAGATGACCCATATTGACATCTGACCTATAATTTGTAAAGGGCTCAAGCTAATGCCTATGCCTACTCACATCACAACGATCAAGTTGCTTAATCGGTAGGAGTAGTAGTGATTTTAAGTGTAACGTAATTTGAATATTTTTACCTTTGAACCCCTAACCATGGGTCCAGTGATGAAGTCATGATGAACTTTTTATGGACCCTCCTCAGGTCCTATAAGATGGCCTAAACAGATTTTCTATTTGACCTTGTTTTCAAAATTTTATACACAGTAAATAACTTGGACCCCTGTGAACCCTTACGTGACCTTTTACCCCAACCAAAGCATAACTTTTGAACCGTTTAACATCGCCATGCTTTGACCAATTTGGTTTAATCCGATCAGTTGTGAAGAGAAGCCCATGTCGAAAGAAAGAAGAAGAAGAAGGAAGAAAGAAACGGTAAGAACAAAGTAAGTTTTACGCGATACCGCTAACTAAGAAAGACGAAACCGTACAGAAGAAAAACACATTCCGAGTTCCGCGACTGTGTAAGAAACCGACAGAAAACTAATAAAAATAAATTGAAAAATCCATATTATCAATGTAATTAGCTGTAATTTATGCACAAAGCAAGCAGCTCTCGATTTTCCCAAGGGTATTAATCATACCTCCCACTGGTCCAGGGAAGTGTTAATAAGAATTTGCTTAAGGTTCCATTGTCCCGGATGTTTTAGTAGAAAGTGCAGATTCTTCGAACTTTTAAACTGTGCTGATGACGCTTGTGAATCTTCCCCACACGTTTTCACTCCTTGCGAAGTGCCGGATCTTCATGAGCCGCGAACCATACATTTAATTTGCATCGACTGTTTATTTTGATGGCCGCGGCCGTTTGATGGTTAATAAACCCCCTTCTCAAACCTGTTTAGCTCGCCAAGACTCTTTCGGCACGAACAAAGTAATCTTATCATTGCTGAACTCACGTTCGTCGAAAGCCGTCAGCTTGGGTTCTTTCTGTGTTCAACGCAACTTAACTTGTGCAATATGTTGCAGTCATAAACATGGTCATGTTTGAAGTTGATTCGTAAACCAACCTACGGGAGAATAAGTAATACCATCAGTGCGTATGTGGCGGTACCCGGTGTGAAGTATCAAAGGCGGCAAGCATCTAGCCGGGGCTCCATAGACGACAACGGAATAAAGCGTGGACCATGGTGGTGAAGAGTCAACTGAATCGATTGACCCTTATGTTCACCATTGTTCCTGTACTGTGAGCCCGGAGGGCAATAATCTCCTGCCATCATCGGCTTTAGGACATTATTTGAGCTATGACATAGGCTATTTTTCGTCAGTGTCGGCGCTAAATGTGAACTTTCGTGTTACGTCACCATGATTGCATTGGTACAACGTGAACTCTTTTTACAATTGCTTGTGCTTCACAGTTATTCATTGTTATTATACCACTAGATTGTAAGTGTAAGAATATGGGAGTTCCTAAAACGGAAACGGTGTCTTAAACGACAGTGTCCAGTGACTGAGTGTGTTACCTAGCGGCGACAAGCAACACACGTCTGCCTTTTGTGTTTTCCATTGGTGCTGACGAAACACTGTTTCCAAATGGCCTGTCTACAGGTCACGTTTATTCCGTATATGTTGTTATGGTAGCTAGGACATCTCTCATGGGGGAACCCAGTATGTTTCTGACACCGGGAAGTAAAGCTTCCGGAAAAAAATTGTTTTGTAACCATTTCACTTGTCCGGGGGAAAGAGGGAATCATTTTCAACGGGAAATTTTTTCGTTAATGTGTGTTCGTGTTACCCCCGATAGTTCAAGCTGTGAGCTCTGCGTCTGTAACTGCCGAAGCCCAACCCCCCCCGTCTTTTCCATCGGGGGTGGCAAGCCCGATGGGGAGCGGAGAGCCGGCGTTAAGGGGATGCCATGTGTGACCTTCATGAGTAACCGTAGCGGGTTTGGGCAGTTGTGAGGGACAGGGAGGTCTGGGCTGCATGCGTCAATAATCACTTAATTTGGGGCAGCTTTGGGCTTACAATTTCTCAGAAGCATTGTAACCAAATTGGATTTTACTGGGTTATCTCAGGAAGGCACTTAAGATAGAGGTTTAACCCTTTATGATAAATTATCATTATGATTTATGATATTCCACGGTGTTATCACGGGATAAGAATGCCTTAAGGTTAGCGGTCTTTACCAGGGTGCGTCGTGCTAAATTACTCATTAATACTAATGCTAGTCCACGGTGTCATCACGGGATAAGATAGTCATTCAGACATTTCCACTGGGTTATCCCGGGACTGGTCAAGTTAGAGGTCATTAACCCGTCCTACTAAGTATATATTATTTCTGGTATCCACGGTGTTCTCACCGGATACGTTAAAAGTTAATTATTCATGAAATTTGGTTTTTTTTAAAATACTTAGATCAGAAATATTGAGTTCGCGTGAAATGCTTATAGCTCTGGATAGGTGAACATAACAACTCATATTGAAAAATATCAAAAGTGTTATTTGCTAAACTTTTGATGAAATTCCACTGCGCATCTCACGGGAATCAGGTATAGCTATAGCTTGTTTTATAAAGATTTAATTCACTTATTCCACTGCGCATCTCGCGGGATAGGTGATAGCTACTACATGTTTTATAAACTTTAAATTCACTTATTCCCCTGCCGCATC
Source organism: Ophioderma brevispina (assembly GCA_023653785.1). Lineage (NCBI taxonomy): Eukaryota > Metazoa > Echinodermata > Ophiuroidea > Amphilepidida > Ophiodermatidae > Ophioderma > Ophioderma brevispina. Next base: position 7,092 of record JAMKCH010073092.1, on the reverse strand, counting down.
TCGCGCGGAATCACACGGTTAAGATGTCCTCGCGCTCGTAGTATTAATTAAGTGCTACTGAGACAATATATTTTAAGATATACTTTGTTGACACCATGCGCGTGGAGGCAAGGATTTTATCACCATTCCACTGCGAATCCTCGCGGATAAGATATCGCCTACTACAGTATTTATAACTTCAGCTTTTTCCACTGCGAACTCGAGGGATTAAGGAATAGATGTCTCATTGCTCGTTAGTATTCAACATAGTTGAGCACAGTGTAAATTTAGGAGTAGGTTTAGTACGTAGAGTTATGAACAGCCAGTCAGCCACATTCACGATGTCAAAATCCGGCATAGAGGTGTAGCACACAAATGCGCGTCCGTGTACGGATGGCCCTCACAGAATTTACGGTAGTGGTACAATAAATACCCACCTAGATGCATTGTATATCAATAAAGAGTCTTGTAAGGAGGCGGATCAACGTCCCACTCAATCTTCATTATATTGGGAGTGACCAATGCATTTTACTATAGTGGACAATTTTGAGGAAGGCTGAAAATGTTCATTAAGTTTAAGGCTGGTATTCCGTTTTTGATCAAACCGAAGGCCAAAAATGTTAAGACATAAATTTGTATCAATGAAAATATATACGAGGGGGGAAGGATTATGGAAGTCTTTAACCAGGCGTCCTAACTCCCACGAGAGGTGGAAACGATAACACTATGTGAGTATGTAGACAAATGTCATCCACCAAGAACACAGTTCAGGTGTTTGTGTTGTACTTGTACATACATTCACATGAACGGACCGGTGCGATCTGGGTATCATATATCATATCCCAAAAAACAGGGGGCTTATTTGGTGAGTCGGTAAATACATGGTGAATGAAAGCTACTGAGACTGTGCCAAGGGAATTGAGCTTTTACTGAGATCAGTAGTGATATAAGTAAGTGACCGTTTTCCAAGAACACCGGGTGGCCTTTTTGAAAATGCAGCATCTTGATTGGCTGTGGAAAGACAAAAGGATGCGCCACACCGTGGTCTTCCAAACAAAACGAATAGCTAGCAAACTCAAAAGGGGATGCGAGAACCAAACAATTTCCTCGGGTGTTTAAATAGTTTATTAGCATTAGCGATTGCGCAATCAACTTAATTAGTGACTTGCTAATTTTAATTCGATAACTTTTCGTTTGTTTTCCCCGTACAGTGTCTAGGATGGCCCGCAATTATAATATGTCAAAAACAAGATATGCTATGATCCTCCAATGTTCCTGAGTGTAAAACACAGGTGCGTTGTAAATAATAAATAAATAAATAAGCACAACCATAACAGTTCCAATGACGATATTTACAGAAAAAAAAAAAAAAAAAAAAAAAAAAAAAAAACAAATAAAAAAAAAAAAAAAAAAAAAAAAAAAAAAAAAAAAAAAAAAATCAGTACCACTGTTTTTACTAAGTATTTAAATTATGGCACAAAAACATACATAAAACCCTATGATACTACCGTTGAGTTGAGATTCCTCTTTGAGAGTTCATCATCATTTCCTTCTTTTTTTTCGAAAGTTACTATTTTATATTATATGAAGTATGTTAAAAGTTATGCGCACAAAACACCACCCACCCCCCCCCCCCCCCCTTTACTAACACTAATAACTACCTTCTATCTTTAATTCTTTAATTTAGGAAACATTCATCCATCAAATCGGATTTTCATGAAGGTATAAATGCAAAAATCAAATATATGCATTTCCATCTGAGTACTACCTCCGTTAAACTGGGGTAAGGCACTTACTGTAAATCTGTAAATTAGTGGAATAAGGGCAGCAGTGCCAAGTCAAGTCCATCAGACTCTAAGGGAGTCACTGGGTGCGTCGCCTGTGGCCGGCCGCCTAACTTGGCGTCATAATACAATTGGAAGACCCTGTATTATGTAAACACACATACTAGAATCGCAAGTGGTAGCTGTATGCCACCTTATATATGCGACATGCCAGCCTTTCAACAGGTTGCGGGTCTATCCCCCCCCCCTAACATATTTGCGTCACTAATTTAAAGCCCGATATGGTTGTTTGCAAGATGATGGCAGTTTCCATCAGTAAATCGAACGGCTCAGGCGGTTCCTTATCGAAACTAATATTGTAAAGCTCCTGATACGTAAAGAATCCCAGGGTAGGCCTAGCACTTCCCCAAGATCCGGTAAATGCAAAGGGCTCTGCCGGGCGTCAACTTGTTACTGTATTGAAATGGGAGCCGATGGTGATTAGTTCACCTGACTCGAAGCGAGACAACGTCTGCAAAATCAATGTTGTCGATAAACTTAGCGAAGGAGAGGGCAAGTGAAGCAGCCCTGAAAAAGGATATGAGCCAAGGCTTGGGACTCTCCTTCTAGCTATACCATTTGGAACGCCGCGTCATGATCCCTTCTTGGGAAAATTGGCCGCCTACTCTCCATTAAAAATGGTGTAGTAATTCTTCATACCACCGAGGTTAATTTTACAGTAGACCAATGTATTTTCTTTCTGGTATATCCCGCTTGGGTGTGTGTGTGTGTGCTGGCGGTATGTGCAGTAGTATGCTGTGTGGAGTGTGCTCGCGTGCGTGTGTGTGAACTCGGGTGTGTGTGCGCGCGGTTAGGGGGTGGGTGGGTGCGAGTAGTGGAGCGTGCAATGTGTGGCGGATGGTGTTTGTGTCTGTGGTTTTATGGCTTGTACAAAGCTCTAATTTTGTATCGTCTGTACCCTGCCTGTGTTTGGGATTTCCCAAACCGTGTCCTCTGGGTTTTCTGTACACATTCTTTGGGTGTTTGTATGAATAAAGGAATGAAAGTGAATAATAAATAGTTCCGCAAAATGAACTAGCATAAGGGGGGCCGTCCTCTGAAAAAATAACTGTTGCGCCCTAATTTGAAAATGATTTGTATTGCAGAATTGTTGGTGAAAAAACCCACCTAATATGTGATGTGGGTTTCCGTAAACCGCTATCGGCAGAAAGGAGCGTCAGGATTTTAGGTACCATGCTAATCCTGCTAACGGGAGTGTTAACATTGGGATCGGCCTATTGTAAAAGAATAAAAGCATCGTGCATGGGCTAAGGAACCCCCTAACTCGAACCCCCTTTTGCGCTCCAACCGTCCCCACACTCTCCCTACGCAGTGCCACCCCCTCCACATAAACACAACCCCCATTCCCCACATCCTACTATTATGCTTTTATCCCCTTCCCCCGACCCCAACTCCACGCTCCCCTTCTCCCCTCTACCTTACCCCGGCTACATATCAGTACCCACGCCTTCCCACCCCTTCTTCCCCGACATCCCCCCACACCTAATACCGCAAAATCTCATCTACCCTCTTCCCCAACTTCATCCATTCTAGCCCACTCCCTGCGCACCCCACCTCATGCTTTGTCCTTCCTATTACGGTTCACCAGTGCCTGGTAGAATACTAGTGTGCCCCCCGTATAGTATATCGTAAATAACGCTATGAACTGAAAATGCGTTTTTAGGAGACATGATCTGTAGGTCATTACAGCTAACCCACTTCAGAGAGATTTGCTTTATTAAAAATCTGGCTGTACGAAGATCTCAGCATGGATGTCAACTGAGACTGTGACAATGGAAATGGTGTGTTATTGCCTTTACCACTGAGACCGGGGTATGCACGTATGAAATGATGTGTTATTGCTTTAACCACTAGACTATGCCGTATGAAATGTGTGTGTTATTGCTTTACCCACTAAGACGTGTGACATACTGAAATATAGGGATCTATATGGGCCGCTATTATTTATCTTATATATTAATGATATTACCTACACTTCATCATACTAGATTTCATATTGTTTGCGGATGATACGCACTATATTGTATTCACATTCTTGTGTATACATTAGTTAGATTTAATCACAAGGAACTCTGTAATTACCCATTGGTTTAAAGCAACAGTTATCTATGAATGCTAGTAAAACTAAGTATATGGCATTGGGTACTCCGCACGGAACACGGTAACTATACTGCTAAAACAGTTACGGATAACAATACCAAGTTGTTTTGGATGGAACGTACACTAGATAAAGTATGAGACTAAGTTTCTGGGGGTAATAATCGATGAAAATCTTAACCTGGAAATATCATATTGATGACCTTAATTTCAAGAAATTGTGGTATTCTCATCATTTGAAACATTACATTCCTGAAAAGATGTCTTTCACATTATATTGTACCCTTATCCTGCCTTATATTAATTATAGTGTTCTTGGTCTGGGGAATTCATGCAAAATTTATTTGGTATAAAATTCTCAATTACAAAAATGGCTCTTAGAGCAATGTCAAATAGCTACTATAGAAGCCCCTCAACCCCCCTATTTTCTACGTTATAATATTCTTAATGTCTATGATGCTTATAAATTAGAGTTAGGATTATTTCAGGTTTATAAATATACCAAATAAATTTACAAGTTTATTTTTCATGACTATTTATAAGCATGCCGATGTACAGACCATCACACAAGAAAGCCAATGAGTAATTCATTTGACAGAATAAGGAAAGCAGTCGCAGACCAATCCAGTAAGATTCAGGGCTCTTTTTCTCCTTTTTTGGAGAATTCGTTAAAGTAAGAGATAAAAAATCCAAATACAGTAAAGCATTTCAGAAATCAAAGGAAGTAACTCTTATAAATCTTACACCTAATTTCTATTTCTTGGGGCAGTGTAATGTCTTGTGTGTTGGTCATACCATGAGTCTGTGGTTACTGTAGACCTTTAAAAGTTACTAAAAAGGACTCCATGGGCACGTACCGTGTTTATTTCATAGGACTTAGCTTTTTTGGTATGTAACTTGTGAGGTATATTTCAAGGGGTTGATCGTTTTCTGGCCTTATTTGGCCTTTTGATATTCCCCATTCATTGTGTCTGGCAATTTGCATTTTAAATGATTTGGACATAAAGATTGATTGATTGATTGTGTTATTGTTTAACCATGAACGTGGACTTATGAACATGGTATAGCTTACCACTGAACGTATGACGTATGAATGGTGTGTTATTGCTTTACCACTGAGGCGTATGACGTAGGAATGTGTTATGCTTTACCACTTGTGACGTATGACGTATGAAAGGTCGTGTTGTTACTTACCCACTAAGACGTGTGACATATGAAATGTTGTCTTATTGCTTTAACCACTGAGACGTATGACGTTGAAATGGTGTGTTATTGGCTTTACACTGAGACGTATGACGTATGAAATATGTGTTATTGCTTTACCACTGAGACGTATAACGTATGAAATGTTTTGTTATTGCTTTACCACTGAGACGTGTGACTTATGAAATGTGTTATTGCTTTACCACTGAGACGTGTGACATATGAAATGTTGTGTTATTGCTTTACCACTGAGACGTATGACGTATGAAATGTTGTGTTATTGCTTTACCCACTAAGACGTGTGACATATGAAATGTTGTGTTATTGCTTTACCACTGAGACGTATGACGTATGAAATGTTGTGTTATTGCTTTACCCACTAAGACGTGTGACATATGAAATGTTGTTATTGCTTTACCACTGAGATGTATGACGTATGAAATGTTGTGTTATTGCTTTACCACTGAGACGTATGACGTATTTTGTTGTGTTATTGCTTTACCACTGAGACGTATAACGTATGAAATGTTTTGTTATTGCTTTACCACTGAGACGTGTGACTTATGAAATGTGTTATTGCTTTACCACTGAGACGTATAACGTATGAAATGTTTTGTTATTGCTTTACCACTGAGACGTGTGACTTATGAAATGTGTTATTGCTTTACCACTGAGACGTGTGACGTATGAAATGTTGTGTTATTGCTTTACCACTGAGACGTGTGACTTATGAAATGTGTTATTGCTTTACCACTGAGACGTGTGGCTTATGAAATGTTGTGTTTTGCTTTAACCACTGAAAAATAATGGAAACTTGTACAAGATTACCAAAGAAATTACAAGCAATAGTGAACACACTACAACTTAACACTTAAAACCGGTTACCCCTTCTGTATTTCAAGATGTAACTCCAGGGAGAAATCTTCTATTAAAGGGATAAGCAGCGAATTGCTGATCCGAAACATCAAAAAATTCATCAAAATACGTATTTTGGTATTTTTGTGACTGTATGTCTATTTGCGGGAGACGGTATGACAATTTCCTGAAATACTTAATTTTTTTCACTATTTTGTGTTTTCGTTCCAACATTAAAGTGGTAATATGGCAGTGTTATGGTTATGGTAGTGTGCTTTCTATATGGACGCGCAACACTGAATCACTCCACGTTTGGTGTAATGGTGGTTAGTTCAGGTAAAATAAGATACACTGCAAACAATTTGGTGAGGCATGGTACGTAAATATCGTTGATTGTTAAATGTCAATATTAGAATGTATATTGTAGACTATGATAAAAAACTGTGCTCAAGACTTGAAGAGAAATAAAAAAAAAATGCTTTAACAGCTAAATTAGTACCAATAGTGGTAAAAAAATACGTTAAATACGTCGGCAGTGTCACTATCATGTATGTGACTCAAAATCTCACATATTTGCCAATTTCGAGTCAGTTGTGAGTCTATGACTCGAAAATTTAAAAATCATATTATTTCGAGTTTGAAACTCGAAATTTCGAAAATTTCTAAATTTCACATATTTGCAAATTTTGAGTCAGTTGTGAGTGTATGACTCTAAAGTTTAAAAATCATATTATTTCGAGTTTGAAACTCGAAATTTTCATAAATTTCCAAAATTCGAGTCAGTGACTCGAAATTTCACATACATTGTATTTGCAAATTTCGAGTCAGTTGTGAGTGTATGACTCGAATATTTAAAAATTATATTATTTCGAGTTTGAAACTCGAAATTTCAAAAATTTCCATAATTCGAATCATAATGAAGTGTTTAGCAAGGCATGTGTGGATGGAATAAAAGACAAAAATACTGAGGGCTATGAGGGAAAAAAAGTGGTAATATGGGATTGTACATACTTATCTTTGATTTGTAAGCTAAACAATGCATTTCCACATTTTTCTCGCAATATATCTGCTTATCCCTTTAACTATACTGGTGGCTAGATTCGCACGCGCGGCT
>JAMKCH010073084.1:0-58455 GCA_023653785.1 Ophioderma brevispina | reverse complement strand
AATATATAAGGTGAAACATTTGAAACACCAACGTTCACATGGGTCTCCAAGGTCAATGGAAGTCCCCAAACATGTCACGCCCACCCCACCACCTCCTTCCCAAGTTACATTTCATCGTAGCACTTACGGGAACTCATACGGCATGCAATATATAAGGGTTTAACATTTTGACCACAGAAACACACACCGACAATAGACCCAGAGTAATCCCTATGTTGCTTCTGACAATTCTTGCAGACGAACACAAAAAGACTAAAAAAGGGGGGGGGGGGAAAGAAGGTCAGCAAAAAATATCGGAGCACTCTTGAACTCTCATACCTATCTTCTATTCCCGCCCCTCTGTTTTATTCATTGTAATTAGATTTCTTGAGAAAAGCTTATTCGAAAACGTTTAGCGATCTGATCTTGCGGGTTTGGTGTTATGATGCAAAATGCTCGTTCACACGGCCGTCCTGCGGCCCTTATATGGCCAAAACAACGTATCTCAAAAACCGGCCTTTGAGATATTTACCTTTAAAGTTTGCCCGTTTGCATTTTCTTATCATTAAAAATTGCTGAATTGAATACATTTAAATATTATCATTATCATTTTTCTGTATATCCATCATTTTGAGGGTTAATGATTAAACATTTCCGAATTACAACACAATTTGTCAAGTTACGTAGTTTTGCCCATAAAAATTTAGGAAAAGCAGTTTGGCAAAATACACATGCTATTATCCAATGGTTGAACACAAAATAACTTTACAAAAGCAATATAATCTTAAATGTGTTTTTACAACCTTATAGCTTGATCTTACGCTTTTGTTGATCTTAGACATCCGTAGTACCATTAATTGTATAGCAAAAGACCGCCACTCAAAGAAAAGTTTATTATTGCAAAATACGTATCTCTGGTTACGTAGTTTGCCATGAAATTAATAAGGCGATTTGAGAGAAAATGGAGACTAACTTAGGGATACGCAGTTTTGCCGAAAAAAATACCTTCAGAATGGTAAAAAGCACACGAGTTGGATGCGCTATCTCAGAGGAGAAGGAAGTTCCTGGCATATAAGAATTGGTGAAATAAAAGCAGCGCCCCCAAATTGCCCAGAAATAACTTTAGTCTGTCAAACAAGTCAAAATTTGATGCTTAGTAAAGTTTCTGCCATATAAGGGCCGCTAGGCCACTTGTACTAAATTTCTGTATCGTTTTTAAAATACGAAATGTGAATTTCTTACAGATACGACCGAACTTGTGTACAAGATTTGGCACTGTGATTATTATGTGGACAGTTCAGATGATATGAAAATCTCAATGTTTTGAGGCAAAGTCAGGGGGGCCGAGGCTGGATCACGAAAGCCCCCTTAATTTTGGGAAACCACAGCGACTTGATTGCGATCAAATTACTATTTGCTTAATTTTCTGGCGTTCAAAAAAGTTAAAGAATGTTCATTTTCCTGGGCACAATTTCAGAATTAGCATGAAATACTGCCATTTAAATGAGTCGAAAAAGCATATAGCCATGTTAGTGTTTTGGATGGCTTTCCAAATCACCTGGAAACATGTGGAAAAGGCCACCTCTAAAGAAACTGACTTATGTGTTACAATTATACAGAACTGGCCAGGCCAAAGGGTTAAACTTACTGTGCTCAAGTGATCGAGATCTCGATCCAAACATGTGGCAGGTATTATAAAATGCTGCCTGAGTTGTTACATTAAGAGGTGGTAAAGAACATTCCTTCATTTTGTTTAGACAATTTCTTCAACCTTCGTGCATACTATATTTTCCACAACGCAAAATGCAATTTTCAAATATATCCATGGGGGCCATCTTAAACATGGCAGCCATCTGTTGAAAAAAAATAAAGGCCTCCCTCCCAACTTTTCAAAAGTATGGCCGATCAACTGTTTTATTTTTTTTTTTTACGGGGCCCTTAGACATGGGTCCCATTTTCCCCAAACACTGCCTCAAAACAATAGTTGAAAAACTTGTGCACAAGGCCCCCCCCAAAAAAAAAAATTAATTTAAATGGCAAATATTGAAGCAAAATCTTAGAAATGGATAACCTTTTCTGCCAAATGACCTTAGAAATGGGGTAGGGTTTCTAGCTCATCACACCATTCCTAACCAAAGTACAAGTACCTACCCCACCCCAACACTCTGTATGGGCGACAAATATTTGGGCACAGTGCGGCTGCAAAGTGCCCATTTATGTCAATTCCTTGGTGAATCTTAAATACTGCGATTTAATTTCCAGATATTTGTGTCTTTGTAGGGATTATAGATTACGCCTTCAATATAATTCTACCTGTATTTGATCAGAAATGCCTTGAAAGTGAAACAAAAAGGTGTTTTTTTTTTTTGCTCATTTCAATATAAAACCATTGGCTGAGAAGTTAAGTATTTGCTCCTAGATATGATTTTTAAATTTTTGGTACCAAAGAAATATTTATCGCTAGTCCTTTCAGGTAGGGGTTTTTTGGTGGAAAGCTTTCCATCAATGCAAAAATCAGAATGTCAATATTTTTTGGGACACCTGATATATGAAACCTCTTGTGGCACCTTTAAAGTATTGTGCCTCCATGTGAATTTGAAAAATCGTTATGCACTACTGTGGGTTAGGCTACTAATTAGAGGCAAATCAGAAAAGTCATATAGTACGAAAAACCTACCCATCTTCCTGTATGAAATCTTGGCTCTGTGCCCTTAGCACATGTCGTCTTTCTGAAAGAAAAGAAAGTACACTGCGGTTAGCTGAAAGCTTGGGAAGATTGATAGGGGCCTAATGCAAACTTGTGATGTGACGAGGCAATGGAAGCCTGTATAGCCCTAAACAACTTCTTATATATTAACCAATACAGTGTTAGGTTCAGAACCACAACGAACGCGGCCATGGTTATGCAATCGTATAGACCTCTAAATAGGGCCGTACGCAGGGGCTCTCCTTCCATAAAAAGGGCAAAAGTCCACTTTTTGATGAATTGTTCAAAAAGTCCAAAAATGACCATTTTAGGGGGGGGGGTAAGTCCACTTTTTACCACAAAAGTCCACTTTTTCAAAGTCCTGCAACACCAAATTAAATTTTGCATATGGGCCTGTACGATATAAAGACTAGAGATTCCCGGATCATTCTAAACTGATACCATTACCCTCTCTGTTCACCATCACTCTCACCAGATTTCCATCACTTTCACCCAAAGACCCCACATCACTCCATTACTCATCTTTAAATTTACAACATAAAGCACCCTTATTTACTGTGTGTCGGCAGTAGAAAAAGAAACTGTCTAAACCTCTAGCACATTTACATATATTATTTTCAACAAAACAGTCAGTACATTGAATGGCTGTCATTCAAAGACCCGTATAGGCTATTTCTGTATCTTCATGATAAAGACTATAGCCTCTCGATCTATACTCCATTATCCTACCTCCGTGCTGCAGTGACGTCAGCACAAGATTGATGGTTGCACCAGTTAAACCGTTCGTGCTGGCTGATGAAAGTGGACGGCCCGTTTTACACGTGCGCAAAGACGCATATTGACGTGTGCAATAAAGCTTTGTCAAGGTTATAACATCTGCATGGCGGTAGAGAAAAAAATTGACTATATTCTATCTATTACTACTAAAAATGAGATCTGTTCTGTATGTCCGCCTACGCCATTTGTCATGGGCTGACATATGGGGGCTGATATTAGCATGAAGGTAGGGGTCAACAACTAATCTTTGGTAGCAGGATTCAGCGTAACCCAAAAGGTCAAAAATCATCTAGATGTCAATGTGAAGAAAGCCCTTTGACCACAAAATATGGTCAAAAGGACCACTGAACCTGGTCAAAGGTCACAGATGGGGGAAACGCACTAGTTTGACTCATTGTGGGAAGATCCACTTCCTCTGCATCAAAAGACAATAGGGCCATGACCTCTCTACTTGAAAAGTGGTGAGGGGGAGGACTCCCTCTTTTTAAAAGTACAAGATAATCTGTTGCGTCTGTCTTGTAGCAACAAAAAAAGTAATAGGCTTATTATATCCGACGACCGAAAAGGGCTCAGGCGCCATTGATCTACATGCTTTATTCCCATCAGAGTGTAAAATGTACGATCACAGAAAAGCGTGTAATCCAATGGCGCACTGGGGGAGCCTGTTTAGTTTGCCATATAATAAGCCAAGTAAAGAAGTAGGCTATTGACAATTTCTCAGATGAAGTGCCAAGTGGCTCCTCCACTTTAAAAATTGTTCTGCCCGGTGCTGGCACTGGTGCTTGGTATGGGGGATCTACGTTACCGCAGAAGAATCATGGCCAGTGTATTAGAGACTGCCGCAAAAAGCGTTTGTTCAGTGTATTAAAAGAACGCATACATGCTTGCCATCAGTTACAGGTGAGTAAATATGTCCATACATTAATGCGTAATGCGTGCTAGGGCATTACCAAGTGTAACGTGCTGGCCACAATTTAATTTGTGGGAACTGTATATGTTTGATTGCATTGTGCTTCACTGCAGGACAAACAGTGATATTTTCTGATGACAAAAGTGCTCTGGTGGTCTTCTGAAAGGGAGACTACTTTAGACGGGTTAAACCAGGGTTCGTCCTACAAGGAGGGGACCTTTTTTCCTTTCAAAATTACTGTGAAAGTAAATGTAACGGTGAGAAATTCCTCATGGATGGGCTGTTCAGGCCATCATGAGAGAATTCTCTCACCCATTAGAGCACACTTTGAATATGTTGTAAGAAAAAAGGTCCCCTCTGTAGGGGACTAACCTAGCTGGTTTAAACACCTGTTCTAAAGTTAGGTCTCCCTTTCAAGAATTGCCAGCTTATTTATTAAATTGCCACTAACTTCCCCCTCTCTTGTTTATCGTCTGTAGTATGTGTTAGGGTCTCCGTCTAGCTATTGCCTAAAAGATTGATATGAAACAGAAATAGGGGATCAGTTGTGACAAGATAAAGAGTTTCAAATTTGAAAGGAAATTAAAACGGGGAACAATTTCACAAAGCTGCCACTTTTGGGCTGTTCCATAGGTGACACCCTTTTCTGACATACTTTTTCTGACAACCCTATGAATTTTGTAATACTTAACGTGAATAAACTACTAAACCGTGTTGTTTATCCCGTTAAATTCCGTTAGGGTTTCCAAATAATAGGGTGTCAGAAAAAAATACGTCAGGTAAAGGGTGTTCCCTAGGAATAACACCCCCATTTGTTTGTTAGGCATGGTGTAACTCCAGATTTTTTTTTATTTACCATATACTAGCATTCCATAACAGTGTGGAAGAATGGTCAACATTAGAGCACCTGGCATGGAACCTGGGCAGCGCGGGAAAAAACACATCCTCGAGAGTAAACAATTCAGGAAAAAAAAAACAGGGTTTATGCAAATGAATGATTTTGCTAAAAAAAAAAAAGTTTTTAAACAATTTATAATCTGTACCATTTCGCTCTCCTTTGATTTTTACCCGTTGGGCATGAGTAAACCATTGCTGTTGTATAGAATGCTACATGAAAAACTTGAAGGACCAGGCAAGCCCAATGCTCCAAAAAGAGATAGAGCCAACACTTCAGCTCTCTATTCTTGTCACCGCTGTTTTAAAGATCATAGCGAAAATAAAAAAAAAAATACAGCAAAGAAACTGCATCATCGCCCTGGGCAAGATGGCAGTCTTGAACATGACGTCAGATTGACCATTGACCTTGGTCAGACCTTTGAAATCCACAATAAAGGAGTCCCCGTGCAAGTGTGGTTAAATCAGTCTGAAAAATTTTAGACAAGACGTGAAAAACGAAACCTAAACCAAAAGGCGAAACACACAATACATAGACAACATGACCTCAGATGACTTTTGACCCTGGTCTATGACCTTTGATATCATCCACATATGAATGACCCCTACTGTACCTTAACCCAAAAGTTTGGTTTAAATTTTAAAACTTTTTGAACCAAAGACGTGGAAAAATCAAAAACTTAACCAAACTGGAACACACACACGGACATGTGTGCTATCGCAAATCCCCTACTGGCTTTCAAGCCAGGGGATTAAAAAATATATTAGCGACAAAGTTTTGTTCAATGATTTGGATTTGCTTTTCCACTACCACATATAATGGGCAATTATATGCCAAAAATTGATTATCTTAAAACCTGACTTTTACATTTCTATGGAGAAGTGCATATAGAGGGCACTCAGGGAATAACATGGATTCTTCTGAATTTTACAAGCGGCAATAATATAGCTCCATGTCCCTACTATCAGTTGTCAAGTGGTGTCTGCTCTGTTTATGCCTTTAAGGAAAGGGTCATATTTATTCTATGGGGTAATGGAGGTTTTGTGGGGAATGACAAAAAAATTTTACGCGACGAGGGGAACAACGAACATTTCACCAAGGAGAGGGGAGAGGGAAATGCCGGTGGGCCAGTTGTATTCAAAGGTGGATATGATGCCCGTGAACATGGCCTTTCCAAAATGCACCCTAAACAGTATTTCCACACCAACTAAAAAACATACCCTAAACAAGCATTTTTGTCTGTTTTTGCTACCCAAACAAAGATGAACTGCATGGTTGATAATATTATACACTTATTATCTGGCTTTGATCATGTTGCTTATTCCAATTACAATTTTTTGGATGATTTAGGATCTCTGCGTACCTAAATCACAATTCAGGGTTACAAAAAACATAACCCCCTTTTTCCCATATTTTGCTGTTTTTGACACCAATCCTAATCATGTACGCACGTACATTGCCTGTGGAAAAAAGAGACCGCTTTACCGTTTCTGTTCATGCATCATATCCACCTTGAATACAAGTGCCCCCCGGGGAAATCTTTTGATCCCAATCTGATGATTATATTTACAGAAAAATTCTGTCAATATTTGAATGTCGGGCCAGATATGCAGTCGGTAAGTCAATGATTCACAGGCATCACGCATAGACAAATTATTGCTCGCCAGCCAAGTATGACAAAAGTTAGAATACAGGCGTAAATAACTTACCACCTGCAAGGTGACACTCCTGGTGCATGCTTATTTGGAGGCTTGCATACAGTGAAATAAGTTAAAATTTCATGAAACAAAATGTTTGTGAATGATAGGAAGTTACTGTTTTAGGGCATAAAAATTTTCAACACTCATTAAGAGCATTATCACTTAGGCCAAAGGTTTGTGGTAGTAGTACCGGCATATCCAGACCCTTGCTTTTTGAGGGGGACCACATCGGGCAAGACGGGAAAAGCCAAAAGGCTTGTTTTTGTTTGTTTTGGCACAAACCCCCTGGGGCGCGTGCCCCGAAAGCACCCCCAAGATACGCCACTGATCATTGCACAAGTCCTAAAAAAAATCTCAGTTCATCAGTATTTTAAGAAATCAGTTCCTTTCAACTATAGTCTGATTAATAATTGTTGGACAGAAGGAGCAACACGCGGTGTGGACTGGGTGAAGCCAGAGGTTATACCGCACCTGGTTTTGTGATCGATACTTGGTCAAAAGTATGTGCAAACTCCTCAGAGCTTGTGCACTTACATTATGGGTGTGTGTGATCTCGATCCTGTCCAAAGATAAATTTTGATCCACTGAATAGATTTGAACTGATGCATTTGATTGGACTTAGGCCAAAAAAAAAATAGTTTGATTGTCCTCATCCGACGGACCTAAATTTTGGAAAATCAGGAAAAGGTTTTTTTTTCCTTTTATGGGCAAAGAAAACCGACCCTAATTTTGAAAAATTCCAAGAGTTTTTTTTTTTTCCATTTAACTTAATTTCTGAAACGGTAAAAAAAAAATGGATGTTTTTAAACAGTTGCTTAGCATGTTAGTTGGGTTTCATATGTCAAAGAGGCATTTTGAGGAAAGAATTCAACTTGATTGTTGGTTGATAACTTATTTAATACAAAACAAACATGTTTCAATAATAGTTGCTATTGACATTAAAAAAAAAATTTAAAAAAAAAAAAGTTTTTTCCAATGTTTTAGACCGGACCCAACCTCTAAAAAATCGTCTAGGGACAATCAAACAATTTTTTTTAGCCTGAGATAGGCATCCACTCTTATTTTGTTCATATCCTATAGCAGGAGAGGGCCAGGGGGTGCGGGTGGCAGCCCCCCCCCAAAAAAAGAGTTTCAAAGTCAGGAAAAAGGGGGTTAAGGCAATAAATTGTGTAAAACTTAAAAAAAAGAGTGGTTTTTTTTTTTTTACTATATGGGGTAATGGTAAATTTTGCCCTATAATTACCATTGGTGCGGCCCTCTATGTCTTACAGAAATAAGAGTCATAATTCTTGACTTAAACCCTAACAGCTCCTATTTTAGTTTTATAAGTTAAAGGTGTGAATTGAGATGATTTCACATATAGTGTCCCTAAAAAATGAAAGTCCAGGGATTTTTGCTCTGATGTAAAGCTTCCCTCAAAAAAATATCCCCATCTGAAAGGATATATTTAGCTGAGAAATGTTTTCTTTGGTACAAAAATGTGAAATTCTCATTTTGAGGAGCAAATGTATACGAAAATCACGCCTGGTTTTATATTGAAATATAAGCAATATCCAACTCAGGTTTTATTTCGTTTGAGACATTTCTGTAACCCAAAAAAAGGTAAGAAATCTATGGTGTCCTAAATTCTACAGGAAATACTATATGACAATTATTTGGGTGCATAAACAGAGTCCCTAAAAATGTGAAAATCTGATTTTTGCACTGGTCTAATGCTTTCTATCAAAATATTCCCATTGAAAAGGAATGAAGCTGATGAGAACTGTCTGGCTTTT
Source organism: Ophioderma brevispina (assembly GCA_023653785.1). Taxonomy (NCBI): domain Eukaryota; kingdom Metazoa; phylum Echinodermata; class Ophiuroidea; order Amphilepidida; family Ophiodermatidae; genus Ophioderma; species Ophioderma brevispina. The sequence continues at coordinate 49,712 of JAMKCH010073084.1, read as the reverse complement.
GGTACAAAAAAATATGTGAAATTTGTAATTCTGAAATCGATTGTTGCACCTTTAAAGTGAATATTTTGGTGTTGTATTGTTTACCTGTCTGTTAGCTTCACACCTTCTCATAGATGGTTGGTGCGTGTGCCTGGCAAGTATGTGTTTCAACTCTGAAAAGTTCAATAGGAACCAATCCAATTTTAACACTAGTAGGTATCATGTACCTGTAAATTTTTCTGGCATGGGTGTCAGGGAAGGTGTCTGCCTGATTTTAAGTGGTTTGTGACTGATAATGATAATGATTACAATTTTTTCCATCCAAAAATTGCACATTCCCCCAATTTTCATAATAAAAATTTTCCATCTAGGTAAAGAATTATGTTACCCCCTCTCTAATGATGAAAATTTCTAATGTTTCCCCTCTAACAATGTTTTTAATTCCACTTCAGAATCCTCAACCCCAAGCATAAAAATAACCACTAGAGGGGAAAGCAATTCTGAGGGGATATAAAAAATTTTAAACAAAATATTGAAACATTTGCCAATATATGTATTTTTTATTATTTTCTTTTGAGGGATGAGGCTGACTAGGGACATGTCCCACCATGGTCCAGCACTGATCACTATTTAGGCAATAGTCATTGCAAAAGAAGTTAACATTACAATGCAAACGCATAATGGGGAAGTCAAAAAAAGTATGATATAGCTCTGCCATAAAATGGTCAACTGAAATGTTTAAAAAAAAAGTGATATCGGCATCGTGAACAAAACGTTGACACGTACGGTATATAAGTTGTAAGCTCACCAACAACAATGAAAAGGAAGTAAAAATCACTTCCACATGAGACCAAATCCAGAATTGACCATCCAATTTTTTGTTCCATTGATTATGCTCAATGTTGAAAATCCAGGGAAACATTAAAAGTGCAACGAGAGGGATTTCAATATCAGGTGTCCCTAAAAAAAATCCCAAAATACTGATAATTGTCCGGATGTACGGCCCGTTCCTTCAAAACATCCCCAAGGCCCCCACCTGAAAGGATAAGCTGAGAAATGTTCCATTGGCCTTGGTACAAAATTTGTAAAAATTTCTAATTTCGTATCTAGCGAGCAAATACGAAATTCAACCTATTTTTAATTGAATTTATTAGCAAATCAAAAATAACAATTTTTGTCAATTTTTGTAAGGGGGATGGAACGATTTAAGGATATTGAAATTTCTCGAAGATTGGCCCTAGCCCCAAAACCCCATGGAAAGTTTCGCGCCGATTATTTCGTCGGTTTTTGAATGTGAGAGCTAAAAACGTTAATTTTGTAAGTCCCACAGAGCACTGTGTAAAACTTAATATTGGTAGACCAAAATTGGGGTACAATTTTCGCTCATTAACTTCCAAAACCAAACATCCTGGGCCCTAAGAGTTCACAGGGTAAATGAGAAAAATAGTAGTAGCTTTCTTCTGATACCAAATGTGACCACTTTCGGTAAAAATCTGGGCTTCTGGGGCCGAGGCTGGGGCTAATAGCGAGCGGGCCATAGACCTTTAAGGCATTCTGTAGCCAAAACAAGGTAAGAAATGAATCATTGCATACATTGCAATCCTTTCACCATCTATGGTGTTTTAAATAAAAATTTGTGGTTACGTCATAGATACAAGTCGATATAACTTCATTAGGCACAATTCTTGACAGATTAAAATCTTAAAGGGGGCTCGTGACAAAAATACATTAAAAATTGATCTATATTAACAAAAGTGTGGTCGACTGTGAACAAGTTTACCATCGGTATAGACCACATAGTATATGAATGAATATGCATGAGAACATAACCTTTGGCATAGAAAGGGATATGTGTGGTACGGGTTATAGTGTGGTTACGGTTTGTAATCGTAAACTCCACATGTGTCACCTACAACAATTTTGACTAATTTAATCACACTTTTCAAGCAATAACTTCCTGAGCACTATAGTTTTTATAGTACAGCATTTCCAATTGGCCAGGTCATGATCAATCGTAGTTTCAAACCCATTGAAATGCTGATTCAAATTACCATGCTGCCACGAGTATAGTCCAATTGCTTGCTTATATATCCCCTCACCTAGTTTGGAAGAATTCTGAAGAATAGCCAAAAATATCTTTATTATTATCCCACCCTACATTTTGCTGGAAATCAAAGATTACATGCATTTTTTTTTCAATTCATTACCGTTTGTAGGATCTTAGTAGTGATTTTCTTTACAAAATTAATAAGTTCATGATTAGTTCATTTACAGGCCTTTGTTGATCACACTCCCAATTTGACACACGAAGATAGCTGGAATAAGTTAAGATCTGAAAGGTGAAAAGTCAATTTCAAGTTCAAAATACGTTTTTATTAGCATCTTCATTAGGCAATAAATTACATTAATGATAAACATCATTACAGACATATAAGAGATAAATGGGTGGTTTTTTTAAGAATTTAGTAAAGACATAAATGAACAATGCAGGAGAGGTCATAATAATTCGGATGGACTTTGAGCTATGGCCCCACCTTTCACTATATGAAGTTTACATGTAATGTGGTGTGTTTCATGTTAGGGTGTAGATTTTTTGGTTTTCCCAAATTATAAATTCCCAACCCCTAAATTCAAGCTTATTTCACCCTGAAAACAAGAGTGGGGACTATACTGGGTCATGTACAGGCTATAAGCTCACCTTCTTCAGCCCTACTGCCCTTATTACCATCATTCTCATTGGTAAAAAATTACTTAAGTTCCAATGTTTTTTTTTCTGACAAATTAAATAGGCAGATCTAGACTGACATTTTCATTTCTTTTCTGTGAACAAGGCAAGTCGTTCCAATGCCCTCGTCACCCCCTAATAACCTTCATGCCCACTGAAGCACCCTTTATGAAAATATCTAGTATGCTGTGTTTGAAAGCCATAGTTAGTTTGTTGAACAACTCCCTAAGTATTTAAACTGGATTCCCATGTTTATCTGTCCATTGGCAAACATAGATCTTATGATAAAGAACTAGATAGGGAAAACAATGTAATTAATAGACCAGCACCATAAATCTGAAACAATGGCGGTTCTCGAACCACAAAGGTCCCCACCCAGTCACGATAGTAAATGAAGGGAATAATTTTAAAATCCACGGGAGAATGGGGATGGAAAAATTGGTTCTCAAACACGAGGCTGCTGCATAGCAGTTGCAATTTGACAGTATCAAACGTTGACTACATTGAAACATTACAAATATTGTAGTTATTTACCCTTTAGATCTTGTAAATGACCTTCACCCTTTGTGCGGTAGAAATGTTGACCACATACAAAAAGTTATGACTACCATATGTTGAGTTAGTGGACCTTGAATAACCCAACGACTTGAAATGACCTTCCAAACTTTTGGCACTGAATGCTGACCACCCCACCAAGTTTCATCATCATACCCACCTACTTAGTGGTGTGACTTGAATGACCCCACATGCATTGAAAGGCCCTTCAAATTTTTGGGCAGTGAATACTGACTACACCCACAAGTTCATTCTCCGACCTCATGGCCAAGGGTTATAGCAATTTTATACCATTTGACCTGGAATGACCCCCACATTAACATTGAAACGACCTTCAAATTTTCGGCACTGAATGTTGAACAACACCCACCAAGTTTCATCATCCTACACAACAAAGACACGGGCTATAGCAATTTTTTTAATTCCATTTGACCTTGAAATGACCCACATTGACCTATGAAATGACCTTCAAAATTCAGCACTGAATGTTGACCACACGCCACCAAGTTTCATCATCCGCAACAATGCCGCTTGATAGCCAATTTAACATCATTTGACCATATTTGACCCTATTTTTGACATATTGACCTTTGACCCCATGCCAAGACCATCTCCGAAACTCATCCCCGACACGGAGCGACCTCTATGGTTGAGAAGATGGACCCACTTGATTAGATAAAAAAGATATCGTGTTTACAAGTTTGTTAGCAATTTTTTTAACCCTTTTGACCAATTTTGACCCTTGGACCCATGACACATGACCCACTAAGATCCAGGCCGATGTGTACGTGAGAAAATCTAGTTGCAAAGATGGACACCAACACTTGCATCGCTCCAAAGATATCGAGTGGGACACACACACGCACCGGACGAAAGAGCATTTCTATAGTATCCCCCTCCGCCAACAGAAGTTGGCGGGGGGACCAAAAAATCCGATCTCTATGATTGGGGCTCAGTCTCTTCAGCAAACATGACTTAAGACATGAAACTTAGCAATCCACATAGCATGGTGTACATTTTTGAGAGCAGAGACCTACAAATAACAATAATTATGTAAAAAATCCGGTCATCTCATCCCAGCGTGGTGGCATTTTAGATCAACCAATATTTCTGACATATCTATGCAAAAAAGAAAAAGAAATCACACTGATAGAGAGTGTTCAACATCTCTGCTCTACAAAATACATTCTGGGTTATCCGGGTTATTTTGGCCTGTGGAGAATAAGGTATTGGCTTAAGTATCAGCCCAGAGATTTGTAGCATTGTTGTTTTGATCTCCTAACAAAATGATGAATGATGTGTGTTAAGGCAGCAACTAAAAACATTATATTTTTAAAATGAACACTAACCTAAACTAAGGTAATGCTAACAGTTTACAATCACTATGCAAATAGTACACTTCACTATGCAAATAGTACACTTCACTATGCAACTAGAGACACTCACTATGCAAATAGTACACTACACTATGGCAAAATAGTTTACTGCACTATGCAAATAGTATACTGAATATGCAAATGGATACACACTATGCAAATAGTTCTACTACACTGAGCAAATAGTGCTACTCACTATGCAAATAGTACTACACTATGCAACATGTACACCAGGTTTCCCAATGCCATGCTACACCATGCTATGCAGATGGTACATCATGCACTGCCAAATGGACATAACTCAAGGAAATGGTGAATACGCTATGCCAAATGGTGCATTTCACGCATGCAAAATGGTGCATCACGCTATGCAAATGTACAGGGAATGCTATGCAAATGTGACAGCATGCTATGCAAAGGTACAGCATGCTATGCAAATGTTACAGCATGGTTGGCAAAATAATATACATGTTTAAGATTTGCTAATGTTACCCTCATGCTATGCAATTGGTACATTAAGAACTGCAAAATTACATACATGCTATGCAAATATTACATCATGATAAGCAAATGGTTACAATGCACTATGATGCAAACCACACCTCATTACATACACGGTACAACATGCAAATTCAAATAGCTTTTTTGGCCGATTGTTTTGTATTGAGCTTCAGTACACTATCGTACCACATAGGGCAGGAAGCTGGACGCCGTCGACTAAACAGATTTCTACTCATGTATCATGTACTCAACAAAGGCCTGAGGTGGCTATTTCTACTTCAACTTTGAAAACTGTAGTACCCCACCAATCGTGCCACAACTTACCACTTCATCTCAACATAATATAAAAGCTGTTTTATGGAATGCCCGATCAACCCGGAACAAAACCCTGTCTGTTTACGACTTTGGTTGGAAAAGACATTGAGGATATTTTTGAACCCTGAAACCTGGTTCTGGAAGATGACCCTGTGATAAATGGAGAACTTACACCTCCTTCATACTCTCTCAATATCACGAAACTCAAAAAGGTTTATATGGCGGAATTGGAATTTGCCACCACCAAAATCAAATCTTAAACTCTCAATTAAGAAAACTGATATGAAAACACTACTTTGAACATGTATTGTAAGTGATGTAATAAAAGTGTAGAGATGTAGTGTATAGGCCACCTCCATCTACTGAAAATGGGTTTAAAACTAAGGACTACTTAACTGAAATTGATGATTTTCTTTGCTGATGTTAATATGTGCGCCAGCAAAATTGTTGTACTGGGGATTAATTTGCATGGTTGATGTCCCAACCAAATATGATGTTTCAGCTTTTATGTCCATAATGCATCCTTAGGGATGTCTCAACATGTTGTTGAACCACACATAAACGGTCATACTCTGGACTTAGTTATCACTAGATCTGATGATGATATAATCAAGAACTGTAATGTGACAAATGCCTAAATTCTGACCATTATGTTGTATATTTGATGTATGTAAAAAGAAACTTTCGCACCCCATACAGGAAAAATCAAGTTGTTACTGCAGTATTTTAAGCCAGTAGATATGCCAAGCTTTGAAACAGACCTCGAACTGGAGTGGTCCAAACTTGCAAATTCATGATAACAAAGGTACGGACTTCGCATAGGAATTATTTGAACAGGACTATAACCGGAATGTCCCTTAGACAAGACATGCCCAGCAACAACCCGTGTCAGGACGATTAGACCAATCTCGCCATGGTATAATGATGAGATAACAGGATGCTCCACCGAATTCGACGCGGCTTGAACGAAATGGCAAAACCAGATTTGAAGAAAACAGAAGAGCCTACAAAAAGCACATGCACTTGTAAATAAACTCATACATCAAGCCAAAGTATCATACTTTAATTCACAATTGGCAGCTGCTGACAACCAAAAAGTCTTTCAAATTGTAAATAAACTCCTCAATAAAGGAGCCAAAATACTGCCTCAGTGACTCATACAACGAAACTCAGTGCTTCTTTGCTGAATTCTGTAAAACAAGAGCCGCAAAATCAGAAAGAATTCGATAACATATCGGGACAGTAACCATGTCAAAACAGTCACAACAGAGCAAAGAACCACACACAGATATTGGTGAACTCAACAAATACCAAAAATGAGAAGGTGATATGGTGAACGAAGAGGATGTCAGGGAAATAATATGCAAACTACCAAATAAATCCTCTTATCTTGCATGTAATACAAACATGGCGCTTAAAACAATGTATGCACATATATATCACCTTAACCTCCCCGCTTCTAAAATAATCAATATTCACTCAGTCGCATTTCCCACCTCTTTAAAACAGGCTATTGTCACCACCTCTCTCCCTATCATTAAAAAGCAACACTAAGATTCCAAATGAACTAAAAAATTATCGACCAGTCTCCAATATTAAGTGTTTTCAAAAATTATGGAAAAAATGGTCATGTCTCAACTTCTCTCTTCATATGTCTGAAATAATTGTTGGAACCCTACCAATCTGCGTACAAGCCTACTCATGAAACTGAAAATGCTATCCTTAAGGTGAAAAATGATTATCCTTTGTGCACTTGACAACAAAAAAGCTTTATAATCTTGGTTACTTGATTTGAGTGCCAGCCTTTGACAATATGCTTTTGACATCTCGGGATGAATAGCTTGAAAAATCCTTATGCATAATGGAGCCGTCAGATTCCTCCGGATCATTTTCTATCCTACTTCGAGGCGTAACAGCCGAGTTTGCATTGGTGGCGACCTATCTAAGACACAAACATTGGACTTTGGCCTACCACCAGTGGATCATGGTCGGCCTGGTACTTCAGCTTCTACACATACCCACTTGGTAAGCATACACATACAGAAATATAAACCTGAAATATCACTTTATGCCGAGGACACCCAAATATAACAGTTTATCCTCGCATACCCGGAGATAGTGTAACAGCTCTTTTCAAATTGCATTTGCATTGCTGAAATTAAGAACTGGATGAACGTAAATAAACGTAAACTGAATGAGAAAACTGAATTCTTTGTCGCTAGCTCCAAGCACAACCTCGACTTCAGAAATGACCAATTCTCAAGTATGTGGCCCTAAAGAATCCAACCATCTGTTTCCGTCTCGTAATCTCGGAGTTGTCTTTTGATTCAATTATGACTAGTGTCAACGCATGTTTATGCTGTTTAACAATCTTTGAATATCATCGTAAGAAAATATTGGAAGCATTCGATGTTATCTTGATGAAGAATAAGTGTAATCATGCTGTACGCTCAATTGTGTATCCCGTATAGATTATTGCAATTCTTTTTTATGGAATGACAGCTAAAGACACCAGAAAATCAGACGGCCACAAAAATAGAGCGGCCGGCTCATTTAAGGGCAAACCGTATGGTCATACCTCTCTCTCCTGATAAGAACTCAATGGGTACCAGTTCGTGAACGCTTACCTCATGTACAAAGTACTCATAATTTGCATATAAAAGTAGACAGCAAACAACTCCAACTTATATATTACCAAATTCATAAGATATCATGATTATTCAAATGGGCAACCATTTTCTTCGATCTCATGCAGACAACAATCTCCGTCTTTAGCACCCCAGAGAACTACCAAGTCAGGATCCCGGTGACAAAGCCTTCTTCAACTTCACTGTGCCCAGCTCATTTGGCCAACAAAAACCTTTATCACTCCGTTCATCTCACCAATATTGCAAATTCAAATCTAAATTGAAAAACAATACTATTCCTAAATACAGTGTCTGTGAACAAGCAGCAAATAATTTTTCACATGTATTGTAGATTAAGTTGTAACCTAAATTGTAGCCTAGTTGTAGCCTAAGTTGTAGCTTAAGTTGTACTCTAAGACCGCCATGTTAAGCGCTTGATCATTCATTTGCTAAAGCGCTATATAAATGCCATTATCATATCATATCAAGTCATCAGTAATATCTAGCATGCCCAAATAGATTGTGTCAACGTTTTAGCTGTGTTCTTTGTTTAAGCCATAACAAGTTGAAATTACTGTTTACTTTTCATTCATATTTAAAGAAGCCATCAAGGAGATTTTTGTTTGACAATTCCTAAAAAAAAGCAGACTATAGCCTTAAGCAACCACATCAGATTTCTGTAGTTTAAATGGACTAAACATAAAATGTGCACGGTGAATAAAGCACAATTTTATCAAAGTCGGGGGGAAATTAGAGAAGAGATAGCTACAGCAACTGCGCTAATTTGTCATATCAGAAAACATGGAATATGTTACTAATGACTGAAAATACGGTTTCAGTATGTCCATGATCCCCAGTTCCAGGGAACCAATTATAAGTCTGCACAGATGTTCCATCTTACTGTTATGACAAAAACAATAAAACTAAAAAACCCAAGTGACCGTTTTGACATGTGTTTTGGATTTTGTATTCCCCTTCCTACATTCTGTGTAAAATGGTACAAAATTTGATTGCCAGTGAACTAAAATTTTCTCTAAAATAATTTTACACAGAATTTTCTGTTACTGAAGATTGGGCAATAGAGGGCAGTACTGGTGGTTGGTTGGGTAATTTGTCTTGCATGCCCCTACTTGTATCTGTTGTCAAAATTGCATAACAAGTTATAAAAATAAAACAGGCATATGAGCAACAGCTGTGTCTGGTTATACCACTTCACCTGATGAAAAGATTGCAAATATAACCATTGTCAGTACATCTGATTAACACATCTGCTATAATTTTCAAGAAACCAGCAAATATCTGCCATTTGAATAATACAGATGAAAAGTGCACACCTCACCTTAGTGATGGGGCAGGATGGAAGGCGCCTATCTACGATTCCAGTTATTATATGAGCGGCACTGATGGACCAATATTAGCAGTATAAAGAGACCACTGGCACATTTGAAATAGTGCACCTCTAGATTTTAAAATAGGCTTATTTTTGCATGGTTGTAAAGCTGTATAAATTAGCCCTCACCCCCTGAATTATTAGCACCAAATCAGGCATGCTTACGGGTAAAAACCAAAACAAATTCATAATTAGTCGGGACATCCTAATTCAGCAGCATACAAGGAAATGGAGTAAACACAAGCAGAACGTGCCAGAGTTATTCCCACGGCATGCACATTGTTGACCCGTCGTGTGAACTTTGTGGTTTTAGTATAGTGAGTATGAGTAATGATATTATGTAATATACACATTGTTGGACTTAAAGTTACGCAAACTTAAAGGTTACCTACAAAATTATTGGTGTCTTAGTCTTACCCTCTTCTTAATGTCCGTAGCTGTTTGTTGGTATGTTACTTTTCATGTGTAAAACATCTTTTTCTTCCAATGGCCATCAATATCATTTGCGAGCAAATTAAGAACTCTGATATTTTCTGAAATGTGGCGTGCTGCTTTAAATCATACCACAAATATACAAATATATATGTTATGTATATCTCCCCATATTGTTTTGTTAAAAATTCATGTATGATATCTATTTGTATATATTTTGGTACTTGATATTATCTGTAATTTTGTTTTTATGGAAATAAATTTGATTTGATACACTCCATGTTATGAACATTCTCTGCTCAAGATGTATGACATGTGTTTGTATGCATATGCAAATGTCCTGGAATTGCTTAAAATGAATTTTGTTTTTAAAAGTGTGAAAAATTACTGCCTATTCAATTCTAATTGGACTATAGAAAAGCATTGTCACATGATTGTTGTTATACATTTTGAATGCAATTGATACCTTATGCAATTTATAGGTGCATTTTGTGATTCCAGTACCTTATGTTTTATTCATGATTCACTAGATATCCTTGAGAAGCTTATTCACAGAATTTCATTGATTCCGATCTTGCGATTTGGTGTAGAGCAAAGGGGGTTTACATGGTCCCATAGGCCACTGTGCTGTAATTTATATGTTACAGACAGGAAAAATACAAAAGTGCAAAATTCTTACAGATACCAACCAAAATTGCACTTAAGATTAAGTAAACATGGATTACTAAGGCTAACGGTTCAGATGATATAAAAATCTCAACTTTTTTTAGGTAAGTCGGTGGACGAAGTTGTGGATCACAAAATGCCCTTTAATACATCTCAGCTTTTTTAAGAACATTTTTTTTAAATGAACATCTTTTTTATAATGAACTGCTCGCAACCATCTCAAGACACAAGATAACATTTCAAAAGTCTGACAATCTGGGTGACATTTAAGTTAAGTTGGGTTAATTTTATGACAAGTTGGATCTTTTCAAACTCAAATCCGACTCTCTAACCTAAAGCATTAAAACCACAGTAATCATTCATCTGGAACCCGTGCAGTGGAAATATGCAAGAACGCATATGGACACATTAATTATAATATTAGTAACAGTTGCAATGCATATCTAATTGACATGTCTATACCACACACATTGGGGTAGGATGTGAGCCAATAAAAATTGCCTTACATGTCAAGTAAGGATACTGCTATTGAATTTTTTTAAAAGGTGTCCAGTTCAAATTCAGTTAGTTTGTGCTGAACATTTTGCATACAAAAGATGTGACCTGTGCGTGGATGTATTAGCAATCATTTCTTACTATAACTACATGGGAAGGGAGGAGAAGGGAGGGGGAAAGAGGAAGGGGAGGGGAAATGCAAGGGTGTCACGCGAAATTTAGGTGGGCATGACCCCTCCATCCCCTTGCTTATGCTTGCCGATGAATTATATAAAACTATTCAAACTGCTGGTGCCACCAGAATAAGGGGAAGGGGCACTAAAAAATTTTCCATCCTCTCCAAGTCGCCCCACATCACTGTCCCAACCATATGATTTGTACACCTTTCAATTCTCAACCTCAAAAATAGAACTTCAAAACTGCAACAAGAGTTTGCTACTACAAATAAATCCACATGCATTTTGGATTGCTCACTTGAAAATCCTCGATTTTTGCAATTTCCATACCTGTTCCCAATAATGTTGCTGATGACAATAATTTACTAAAATTATGTTACCATGTGGGTGGCACATTAAACTGAAGCAAGACAGGCTGGGGCTGGACTATTTATTAAGTATTGTACTAAGTTTGTACCCCCCCATCAATCCTGGCTATGCCATTGCGCTTAAAAGCGGACTCAGAATTTTGAAAATAATTTTTGGTAGAGAAGTAAAAATAGTCCTCATAGACATAAAGATATAGCACTTAAAATGCTTATTCCAAAGTTAGAGATGAATCGGAACCTGTCGTTTTAATTGCAGTAAACATTTAGGACACAGTATAACAGTGACAAAGGATAGCATGTATAACACAAAAATCCGTATCCGTTATTTTATAACAAAGTGTGATTTTCTATATGAAGGACATCGATTTGAGCTAGTTATTTCACACCGTGATATAGTAATGAACAAGCATCATGTATATCCAAAAGAAACTTGATTTGTTTGAAAAAAATTTATTGGGCGCCCTCATCGGGAAATCTCTGAGTCAGCCTTTAAATAGTCTCACACTCAACAGGTCTGTTCCAATATCAACAGGTTAAACATGACCACTGACACTGGGAATGGTGGTTATTTAACAGTCCATAACTAGAATTTGGCGGTTCTCGGCTTCGCGCTCGCTATATTCAAAGAATATAAGCGGTGGGCCGCCCATGACCTTTGACCGGCACGTGACCTTTGATTCATCAACAATATGCGGATTGCACAGTGGCACCTATGACAAACGTTTGGTTCCAATGAACATTCAGTTTTCAATTTAGATCATTTTACATTTTTCAATGGCGGATCCAGGATTTGAAAAAAATGTCAAACATTACGGGGGCTGTGAAAGGCTGTTAACTTGTCCAAAATAGCTCAAATGGGCTGATATTTGGCAGAATTTGCAGAATGAACGGGGGCTGCGCGCCCCCGCAGCCCCCTACCTGGAATCTGCGCCGTTTTTAGACCATTTTTCAACTGACCTCACATGACCCTGTGAACCTTTAAAATGACCTTTGACCTCGTTCACAAATGAGGGGATCCCATGTTGCACCTAGGACCGAAGTTGGTCCCATTGAAGTTAAACTTTTCAATTGGGTCATTAAAAAAAACTTAACAATTTTTGACACACACATCATACAAACCACACACACACCCATACCCACACATACATACCACACGGCAAAACGGATTGCTAAGTGGTCCTGCAGCTATAGCTGGCGGCCCACAAAAAACATACACACAAATTACTTAAGTGCATCACTCAAATAGCCTTGGAAGTGTGAAAGAACTGTCCACTATTTCCCCCAGACCAATTCAGGAATGTGAATTATACGTAGAGAAACACACACACATTATGCATAATAATGTCTATCTCAACAAATCACACACCAATTATATACAAAGTTGATTGTAGGAACACCGCATTTAAAAAACTATAGGGTTATCATTATCTAATTTGACAGATAATATAGAATTGTTGTCATGATTGTGTGTAAACCGACACAAAAATTGATTTGTTGTTGTTTATCAGGAACTCAGTCCTTTATTCATACAGAATTGAAATTATCTTAGCCTTCAGTGAATGCCACATAAAAAGGACATTGGGATATCTTCAATACATTTAACATAACTAATCGTGCAGCAAAACACTTATATAGAAAAAAAAAATTAAAATTGAGGCACCACAGGGAAATAGGTATGTACCACCTGTTCCTTGTTAAATGAAAGTTCATCAAACGTTTATCCTATCAGCAATGCATTGCTGTTCTCTTTTTTTGATTTGTACAATTTTGATTTGTGGCAAAACATCATGCCTTGAAAGTATGAAATTTGTGGATGTTCATTGGGTTGAGGAGTTGTCTGCATCTATTTTCCTACGAAATGTTCAAAAAAAAGAACACTGGACCAAAGAAAAGGAGGTAGCATAGAGGAAGTTCTACAATTAGTTCAACAAGTATGGTCTAGTTCTGTCATTACAATCCGTTGGCCCTGTACGAGATCAAAACATAGCATTTGGGATAGGTGTTGAATTTGACAGGTTTGTCATGAATTCACTGATTTTCATGGCCTGCTTAAGAACTGGGGTACAGTGCCCACTTAGTCATCATCTTGCAAGCTCTGTGGCCTAAAGATTTCTCCTTTGTCCTTTAAAGAAATCTAAGCAATATCTTCCTTTTTAACAAACTTTGTCTTCCTGCTCAGAGACTCAAAATTCCCTGACTTCCCCTTTATTTGGACTAAATTCTTAAATTTTCCCAATCAAAGTAATAAATTCAAAATTCCCAGACTTTTTCCTGGACTGTTGCTGACTAAGGTTGAGATTTTAAAGTAGTCCTCAGCTTGGGTTTAGAAACAGGGTTGTTATTGGTGTTTGGGGTTGATGCTAGGGTTGAGGCTGGTGTTGAAGTTAAAATTGGAAGAGGCTAGGTTTAAGGTTAGGGATAAGCCATAAAATGGTTTAATCTGGTGAAATGCTGACTAATCAGTTTCCACAGCATAAATTACAAATATTTTTTTTTCTATTTCCAAATTTATACAAATTAAATCCCACATTTACAATGTTGGCCTACAATAACAGTGCTCTCACACGTCAAGCATTTTTTTACAAATAGTTGTCATTCAATTACATTACATTAATAGATTTACGCTGTGACTTCAAAATAAAAAAATCTTATGGTTATCTGCATAAAATGCTCAGTTTTATTCAATTAGCAAAACAATTCCTTTGCCAACTCAAGTTGTGATAATAAATACCCAATTTTTGTTTTCTGAAAGGATGGATTCTTTTGCTCTTATTTCTTATCCTTTAGTTTTGTTACTGAACTCAAAACCCAGCACACCGAATTAAGCCAATACAAAGGACGACCTAAAATTATACTCTTTAACTCACAGAAGCATTATTAGTGCATATCATATACATAGAGTACACACATAAAAGATACATTAGAAAGCAAGCACAAAACACTACTCTTCAAAAAAACAAGTCGAAATTGCACAATAACTACATGCTATTTATAAGTTGCCAAAACATTCAGCTAAAAAAGAAAATGGAAAAAAGTAATTTGCCAACATTTTCTTAAACTGCGAGTCCAGCAAATATTTACCTAGCAGGCATGATCGCTTAGAGGGACTACAAAACGATGTTGAATCAATTTGCATTTTTGACGTCAATTTCTAAAAACTCCTGACATGTTTTCGACTTTCCAACATCGATTGAGTATATTATAAATAGTAATGCTAATCACAACATTAGGGCAAAATGTTACATATTCTTGTATTGTAGATGGGCTGTCTATAGCAAAATCCTCTTACAGAGAGCCTGTCATACAAAAACTTGAATTAGCATGAACTTGGATAAATTAACATTCATTAATATTCATACTCTTTGTTAAAGAGAAACAATATTTTGCCCTAACAACATCGATAATGAGTGCAGACAAAGGTCAATTTCATGCTAACGTACATGATAGCAATGAAATAATTTCAAATTTCTAATTATTGCAAATTAGGCCATAGTTCCTCAAGTGGTGGAAAAAATAAAAAATATGCAAACAGTCAAAATTTGAAGAAAAAAATTCAAATTTGAATTAAACTCACCCCAAAATCTGCATCTCCCATCTATACTATATGATGGCTCCCATCATATATATGATGGCATACCATCTATAACATGATGGTATATGTATATTTTTGTCATGCCATTAGTCCTTTAAAAGCTTTTAAAGCTTCTTGAAACGGAAATCCCATTTTGAAATAATTGGGGCAAATATTAGAATTATCAGAAATAAACCTTCTGTTACTCCATTTTCCAAATATATTTTTTTCATAATGGTAAATTCAAATTTTTTTTACCCACACAGACCTTTAGCGCAGTCTTGTAGATATGCCAGATGCAGATATTGTACTTGTAATGGAATATAACAAACTATCCAACAGTGTTGCAGACGTGTTCAAAACTCTCTCCACTTGGGCTGCAGGCCACTAGGGAAAGGCCAAATTTTAATAAAATGGAATCTAAAAATATATATTTCAAATGATAGGTCGATATTAAAAATAAACACAAAGAAACTGGTTCCGCTTAGCAGTCAGATATGAATGCAATCATGTGATGACAACATTTTAAGGACTCTGCATTAACTACAGAGAATTGCTTCATTCCAAAGTAGTCTTTGTATAATCTTTTTAAAGTACTTCTTTAGAGAACAGAATGGGTGTTTTCCATGGTTTGTATGTCTATTTTGTTTCGTAAACTTAAGGGCATGAGGTCTTATGCACTCCCAACTGGTGCATAAGGGGATCCAAGTGCCCCCCCCCCCTGAAAACCAATTGTTGTTAGAATTCTTTACCAAAACTCTGCGTCATTGATAGGGTACATCAACACGACCGACATAACAGGGGACAATGAAAATCAGTATACAGATTAAAATGGCAGTCAAAAACTGAATTTTATGATGCGAACCAAATTCTCCGCCACTAAAAAATGAAAAATCATTTCCCAAAGGACCTTTTTCCAAAAACTTTGGTCAAAATAATAGGACAAAAATACAATGAAAGCTGAAATAAAAATTGAACACCTTACTCCGTACAATTTAAGGGGCAAAACCAATTTGAATAGCCAACACCAAAATGCTTTCTGCTAATAGTATAAAATGCCATGGCCGATTTGATTTTTTTTACCAAATAGCGCAACTGTATTTAGGGTAATTAACAAAATCTTGGTAATAAATAAGTTAGCATTAAACATGTGGGCACAAAAAATGAAATCTGGATCCCTCACATTGACCACCCCCCTTTATGAATTAAGTGTTAACCCTATGAGAGCTACCAGCCAATTGGTTGATAAAGAAGGATGTTTCACTTATTGATCCAATCAGAGTCATAACGACATTGGTAATGCTGAAGAGGATTGACCTTTAAAAATTTAGAAGCTCTATTGTAATTGGCTACTCAAATTGCATGTGTCATATATATAACCAATTAGAAACACTGTAAAAATGCAATAATGGTCAGGAGGTTAAAGGGGCATTACCCAATTCTCAGACTCGACCCCCATGCACCACCAATCACCCAATCAAACTTGAGATTTGGCTTAATTAGAAACTTTGTATTTTCTTCACTTAATGCAATACACCAGATATTTAAGCACTCAAGCAGCAAGTTGCACATAAGGATCAAATTATAAAATCTGCACTTAAGTTTCTGGACTAATCAATGCAAAGTGCGCTGTTATATCTTTAAAGTTGATTTATTAATCATATCACCCCCTTCTTTGTTTACAGTTTACACATATTCTTTGTTTACAGTTAAACAGATATCCCTAAAAAAATTATTTTTAAAATCTCGCTTAATTTTGATCGTGTGTTTTCTTGTAATGGGCCAATGTTTGCATTGCAGTTCCCTTATAAGCCACTCTTGTACAATCTGTCTGACATATGCACATGTGTGCATGCATGCATACACACACATAAATATCTCCCATTTTAAATTAAGTTTGGAATGCAAGGCATGGATCATGGAATTCCCCTTAAAAGACATTTTTTCCAGGATAATTTATTGAAGATATTTTTTAAAGCAGGAAGTAGAAATACATATACTAGTATCACTATTCTTAGCTCTCCATGCCAAATATTGTGATGAAATTACTAGGCAGAACAGGGCGTCTAATTAAAGGACCACTATCAGTGATTTGCTAAATCAGCAAATCGAAAAAAAATCATCAAAATCTGATTTAGCATGGACTAACAAGGTAAGGTATCCTAACATACCCTGCAAAATGATAAGACCAGAAAGCAACCTAATAAGGACAGAATCGGAAGATTTAGTCATTACTGTCCGAAGCGGACGCTTACTACAACACGTAATTGAATGGAGAATCGTATCTTGGAACACGCCGTTTCTTCCTTTTCTTTCATTCTACAGTGGAAAGGTAACTTGATGAGGATTCTACAGACTTATCCATTCACTTTGAAGTATTCCTGCAAAAAAAAAATTTCAAAATTTTTCAAAATCATGATAGTGTCTTAATGTTTAAAGCAACTGAAGCAGCAATTTGCCTTGGGAAATTACCCTTGTTCTGCGCACATCCAAGATGGCTCCAATTAGTGAGGGAAAATTCTGCAGGCTTTACAAATGAGTGTTTGTAAATATGAAAATTAAATTTTATCTCAGTTAAAAAGTATTCACCAGCTATAGATTGATTACAACTGCAATCATAAACAAATGCCCCTAATATTTCAAAATATCCAATTACAACACCTCAAGGAGAATGGGCATGTAATAACCAAGTAACCAAAAGGCTACATGTGTGCAAGAAGGGTTAAAGGGGATGAAAAACTACAGAGTTTTCACTGATAGATTTTCATCAAACAAATTAAGCATGTCATTTCATATTTAATGTCAGTTAAATTTCCCATGTTACTACCAAATCCCCAAAATTTCCCCACATGAACAAGGTAAACCACACAGATGAGTCATACACCAATTCATGATATTCAACGAAAGGTGTCATTCAATGAATGGTGTCATGTGACCTTGGTGATTGGCCTTGAACAATCAGGAGTTATTTGAAGGTCATTTAGTTCTTGAATGGATCTTAATACCAATGTAACTTTACGAAATACATTCCATTTATGTTGTGTCATATCAACAGGTACTTTTCAGAAGTTAGATTTGGAGAGCTGGCTTAGGCACCACATTCCCACTTTCAGTCAGCACTTGAGATTCTGGTCCACAATCATGGTCTAGAACCAGAAGGTGTTTTAAATCAATCCCATGATGCATTGCAATTTGCCTATATTGTACTGTGCAAAACACATGTCAGTACTGAAGTCTGAGGGATAAAAAGTGTTACGTTTAAGAACCATACAACATTTCATGATCATGCTAAAAATTCTCAAGTACTAGTGCTTTGTGGGATAAGATGAGTGTAAAAAGTCATGGTTTTATGTGATATTTTTGTCATCATTATTGAGGTGAAATTTCCCACAACTGCAGGGGGGTAGGACATGCCAACCTAACAGCAACGGAAAAATTCAAAGGCATCAACTGCCGGGGGTGCTAGTCTGTTTCTAAAGATTAACGGAAGAGCGCTCTCTTAGGCATTTCGAACGGTTACACACAAGACTTGACTAAGACTAGGCCTGGTCACGAATATTAAATCTAAATGACCGTTTAGTGGAAATTACATATTTACAGCGGGGTTAACCACTAACCCAGAGGATTTTGAAGTCAATATTTTTTCTTAATTTATCATAGATATTACTAAGATCTTGAACAAAGGTTAAGAGATGATTTTTTAATGTCCATGGGACCGAGACCTGCCATAGTAAGTGCACGTAGCAGTTTCCCCCAAATTACGTTTGGAAATCCCAATTGCCCAATCGAGTAGTCGTTTCCTACCCCCCCTGCACAACTGGTGCACTGTGGGATAGACTCAAAACAACCTCTGGTCTAGGACTATAAAGAGTAGACTGATCCCACAGAGCAGCTATTCACTATTTTCTACTTCAATCCCAACATTTTGGCATAATTACCTTATACCCTCACACCTTTTCTTTATTATATGCCTTATTCTCTTATTGAAATGATAGAAACATGGCTTAGGCTACAACAATACCTGTATTCTCATTCTTAAACACCAATTCAATTAGAAGTTATTATTAACACATTACTAAAATTATTGTAGATTTTACTTTATGAATTACCTGAGCTTTTTAAAGAGACATGGACATTTCTAGAAAAATATGCCCCTTTTTTAATTCCAGATTTTGGGCATGTTTAGAATGCTTATCTATGTATTAAATCACAGCTGAAGTGAGTAAGCCAAAAATGCCATCTTTGTGTAATAAGGAGAATGCTCAGTATTCTGAAATCAGAAAAAGTTTTATCCTCAAAAAATCTCCTAGTATAGCTTTAAATCTACAAGTCCCATTGTTCCATGTACCTGCAATTGGCTCAGCCAGCCAACTTGATTGTTAAAAGGCACTATCAGTGATTTGCTAAATCAGAAAATCAAAAAAGATCAAAATTTGATTTTTGCATGTCTGTAACAAGCATAGCTACCCTAACATACCATACATGTGCCAAGTCTCAAAGCAACCTAAAAAAGGACAAAATTGGATATTTTAGTCATTATCCATATGGACACTTACTATTACACATAAGCGAATGGTGACTCATATCTTTGAACATTGCTGTTTTCTTCCTATTATGTAAATGTTTCAGTTGCAAAAATAAAATTATGTGGATTCTATTGACTTATCCTTCACTTTTAAGCTATTCTTGTAAAATTTTGAGTGAATCACTGATAGTGGCTTTAACACAAGAAATTAAATTTTTAAAATAGCATTATTTTGAGCATCCCAGTTCTGCAGATTAATGCACAGATATCACAAAAAATCATTAAATTCAGATGTTGCATTTTGGCATTAGGAAAACATGTTCAGCTCCCCATGAAACTCCAATAGAGGTCTTTAACCTCACTCATGCATAACCTATAATAAAAGGTGTTAGTTCCCGTAGTATTCCTCATTCAGATCAATTTAATACCCAACCTCAAAGTACTTGTACTATTCAAAGTGTGACCCATACTTTCATGCATACATATCCAACATACATGTCATTCTTTAGATTTAGAAAGTCTCCAGAAATTTGGAATGGACTTTTCCATTCCCGGCAAGATGGTTGCTAATCTGAAAGGTGGAAGACCTCTATAGGCTGCTGTGTTGTAATCTTCATCTTGTTTACCCGACAAAAAAATAACATCGGACAACATTTTAATTACTTCTACAAAGGACTGAATCTGTAAGAAAGACTATACAGTCACATACTGCCTCAAGGATATAAAAATAAAAAACAAACAAAAAGTGCACCCTCAAAATCATATCCAGATGTCATATAACAAAGCGAACCATAAAATAAAAGTTCACCTTTTACAAAGTACAGAATTTGAATTTCCCAATAATACTGTCTGCCTTTGATGGTACAGAAGGAATTGACTGTATAATGATGGCATTGCCTAAAGCAACCTTGGGGTTTTTAGATGTTTAATTTATGAAATAAATATTGTCTTACAAGATAGATTTTTTCTTAAAATAATCCTGTATCTATTTTTTTCATCATTCACAAGCAATCTCCGATTAAACGTGTAATTTGTGTACTAAAGCTAAGCTGCAACCACCAGCACCAGTACTGAAACAGGAAATTTGTTTTTCAATTCAGGAATTTAGGATGGGAACACAGGAGTTTCTTGACAAGTTAGGAAAGAATATACAATAATACTACAACCTTTGTACAGCGAGTCCATGAACATCGGTCGCATGATCTTATTATCTTCTGTGAATTATGAAAATGTATAATATTAAGCCAGTAGGCCATTTTAGAATTATAATCAGCTATACAAACATCTTCTTCGACCACGTTTTGCCGTGGCATCATTTTACTCAATTAGTCACGAAGGAGTGGCATGTGAAAATTGACCACCTTATGGCTTAGGCCAGGGCTGAAACATGGGTTCGTCATTTTTTGACTTCCCAACAATGATAAGATTCTGGTTAAGGACAGCACAGTAATAAATACACATTAATGTATGATCATCCCATTTCATGTTTTGACAATTTTAGTTTCACTCATGAACTCCCTAATTAAGTGGTCTACACATAATTAGTGAATTACACAAAATGAACTGGCCTAAGCCAACACAGATTGTTACCAAAGTATGTGACAGGGATCGGCACCACAAATTGCATGACAGTTGTGATTATAATCCCTTTCCTTTAATACCTCCGTGCAGTGACATCAGCTCAAGTTTGTTGGTCACGTGCAATGGGTAAAGTTGGCGCACAGAGACGGCGTATCTTGACGCGTGCATAAAAGGTGCATCAAGGTTATGACATAATGTACGGAGGTAAAGAAATAGATATAAGGTTGCAGTTTTAAAGCATCTTACACAAGACTTGTGTGGTGACAGAACACGAAACTTACAAAATTGTGCTTTTTGACAATCTGTTCATTTAAATTGAAATCCGTCTGGTGAAAGACATCACACTTAGGTATAATCTTCCGACAATGACAACATTATATTCACCTAATTGACAAGTTCACTAAAAATTTGGAGTGCACTGCCCCTTCTACATTCACCCAAATCTTTAATATGTGCATGACCATTTGTGCTACACTGATTACCCCCAACATATGAATTACTCTTAAAGGAGACTCCATTAATTAAATGGATTCTTCATTAACATGTTTGATCAAATTTTCCATGTCTATTATATAATATGCAACAATTCTATCACACACACACACACACAACAAATTGATTTGCAAAAATATACATTCATACAACAGGTATCATAATAGTGGGCACACATAGGGGACGATAATAAAATTTGTACACAGATTGTGATGTTGACCTTTCAATATTTATATATTAGCAAACTTGAATTGTTTCTACAATTTCTACCCAACTCCCAGTTCGGACTTAAGAACGTCAAGAGGCAAGACAAATCCTCAACGTTGTACTTGGCCCTGCGTAAGTCGGACGTGCTTGCTTGTTTCGTAGACCGTCATGAGGTATTCCCGCCGCCATTTTTGTTCCATTCATCATCAAACTCACGTCTAGGAACTTGCGCCTGTGCTACGAGAAAGGCCAGTTCTCGTCCATTAAGCTCGCACATTTGTAGGTCGTCCTTTTCATGCATACAAAAATGATGAGAGACGAGTGATGCATTATATTTCCTTTCACTAGTCCTGATTCCGGCAAAATAAGACACCAAATTTTTTAAAATAAAAGAAATACTACTAGAACAGTTCTGCTCTCTGCAAGGGCATAGGGGTAAGTTAAGTGTTACTATACATTCCAGTTGACCTTTGACCATGTGGTGACCGTTGAACTCAGATTGTTCGTGCTCAGGTCAGAGCAGTCCTTTGACAAATTTGGGGGTCATAGGGCATTTCTATGCAAATGACCTTCGATGACCTTGAGTCAATCTGAACCCTGCTGATAACAAAGTCAGACTGTCATCCCCTACTCTAAGCATAACAAAATGCCCAGCCAGACAGACTCACCAGGACAGGACAGAACATTAGATAAGCTATGTGAGGTAAATTAATTGGATTGATTGCAATGACTTTTTTTGCCACAGCTGTTTGACCTACAGTAAAATCTTCTCAGTTGTAACAATTTGGGCCAACTGATAAGTAGGGGACAGCAGAAGCTATACCCCCTTGAAAATCAGAAAATCATTATGGGAATATGCCATATATGGCCTTCATAGTCATATTGTTTGTTAGCGCCTCTATATGCCCATTCTCTATAGAGAATCCGTGAAAAACATATTGGCCACTAACATACAGAGTAGCTAGTGGAATAATAATCCAAATCAGAGTAAAACTCTGTTGCTTTTGATAGTTTTTGTTTTATTCGTGTTTTGTCATAAAAAAAGTGACTTCAAACAGCTGTGTTTGTAAGTGCCACGGTATATTGCTCACCTGGGGCACCTTACCTTGTCCAATCAACATGTACGTTTTTTTTAATGTTTTAAACGTGTTTACTTTGTCTATATGCGGGGAGAAATTCTAATGTTTAACAATAATATACCTTTGTAATCTTGGTAAGGAATGTTCCTATTTCATAATGGTGCATATCTTTGCATCAATGAGTAGAAAGGTTCATTTTTTAGGGAGGAAGTATATGAGGGCTGAAATGCATACTTTCACAGCATGCTTAGGCCAAAAAAAAAATTGTTGCGGAACCTGAACGACCCTAAAAAACCTGCTGGCGAAATAATTTTTGTATGCGTATTAGCACAACAACACAAAAAATCTGCAGACCAACCCATGATTTATCAACAATTAAAAAAACCCTTTTTTTTACCAAACAATTAGACCGAAAATATCAAAACAAGACCAACCACAACTATACGTAAAATAAAAGATCTTTGCTATGCCAATGAAAAAAGCTTTAAATAGTAGCATGATGTATTCAATTTAGAGTAAAACATTGTGAAGATCTAAAAAAAAAATGACTGACCGGTGTGAAATTTCTGATTTTTTGCAATGATGTAAAGCTTTCTATCAAAAATATTGTCATCTGAAAGGATTAATGTGAGAATTAATTCTTCGGTACAAAAATTGTGAAATTTCTTATTTCCTATAAGAGCAAATAGGAAATTCAGCCTGTGTTTATAATGAAATATAGCCATATAAAATCACCTGTTATTTTCACTTTTAAGTTATTTCTGTAGCCAAATAAAAGGTAAGAAATCTATTGAGTGTCTAATCTTTATGAAACCACTACATAAGAAAGAAAATACGATGCCTTGAAATCTCACATTGCCCATTTGAACCAGGATCCAACACAAGTTTGCATTCTGACTGCATTTATTTTTGGACCAGGACCTGGCATACACAAGATTGTCAAAACATTAAACAAGTGTTGGTTTCCTACAGGGATATCCTGTAACAATAATATTGTTCTTTCCATGAAAAAAAAAGGGTTCACTAGTTTATTCAAAGTACCCACATAATTGGTCTTCCAGATAAATTTCATACCCCTATGGTAGGTAGTAGTAAAGTGGTAAAATCAAAAGTTATAAATCCGGTTTTGACTCTGCTAACGGGGTGGCCGGATTCACCTCACATTCACAGCAATACTGCTGTGTGAGGATTTATTGGAGCAAAAGATAATTGACCGGATCCCCTTCCTGACGTCAAAGTGCTAGATGGCCACCATTAGCTCTCCAGAGCTGACGCCCTTGTAGGTAGATCATCATCATCTTTTTAGTTCAACCTGGGTAACCAGCTACCCTCCTCATCAGATTTCCTTAGAAACCCGATGGGTGACGGTTTAGCTGCTGACAACCCGGCCTTGGGACAGGTAGTACTGGTTACCAGGGTACCAGTAGCAGGCCCTCAAAGAAACCTGACCTGACTATAGTCAACTGGAAAAGAGTGTATTCCATCCCATTGGTGGAATACCGATTTCATGCTGAATAGTGGAATACAATTTTTGTAGTCTGTTGTATTCCAATTGTATTCCTGGACTGATTTTGTTGGTTTGAGTGTAGAGGAATGTATTCCTTAGTTTGGAATACAACATATCTTCCTTGATTATACCTACAACTTAAATTTTGGAATACATTTTTTTGTATTTCTGAAACTCTGGTATTTCTAAAATGTATTCCAAACCAGGTGATCATATTTTGTATTCCTCAACAATGGTCAAAGTTTGCCAAGTAGATACCATTTAAAACGAGGCTGCAGTTGTGCCAACATCGGGGATGTGGGAGAGCATGGCCTAGTGGTTACGGTACTTGCCTGTGGTGTAAATTTACCAAAAATTCCCAGGTTTGAACCCCGACGGGGTCACTTGCTGGGATTTATTCAGGTACTCAATTCTGGATTTGATCTGTAGAATACTGCTCTCCTCCATGATTCACTTGGAATTGGGCAAATGAATCATGAAAGCATCCCGTCCTTTGGAGGGGTAAGCTGTCGGTCCCAGGTACAGAGAGTCACAACTGTACATGTAAATCACAGCCAGTGTCGAATGAGAGTAGGGTGAAAACCCCCGACTGTTCCCAATCCGCCCCAGCCTCAAAGCAAGCCATGTTAGGAGCGTCCATATCATGGATACATGCGGCCCCGGATCCCCTTACTCAGTTGAACAAATCCTGACACTACAACAAGCCATTACCAATGACTTGTGGGATATGCTTAGAAGGAGGGATATAAATGAGTGCAACTAACAAATCCTGAAAGTAGTGATGGAATCCTGAAAAAAATGCGTAAATTTGGGCAAAAAGGGCCGAAAACGGGCTGACAATAAATCTAAGTGTGGACATTTTGAGTAATCTATTTCCTGAAATTCAGAAAATTTACATCCCTAGTAACCTGTGACCTAGTAAATAAAGATTGAACATCACTTTTGAAAAAAAGACCCCTAATGTGGACTATTTCATGAACCAATTTCAATGGCCTTGTAATTTTAACTTCTACTTTACACCAAATTAAGGTAAATTTGGCTTGAAATGGTTTGACATTTCAAAGACATTTTTCTGAGAGTATGTCAGTTTGCAATTTTTCAAGAATGTTATCAAATATCAATATTCACTGATGGAGACTGCAGTGGCGAGTGAGCCAAGGGTAGCAGCATACAGCGAAAATCCTGAAAAACTGTTAAATGGGACCAAAAAGTGGGCTGAAAATTTTAAAAATTGCAGAAACCAGGAAAAAGCCTGAATCATCACAGCCCCGATGTTAAATCTTGCCACAGACCTCTCCCATGGGGGAGGATCAGTAGCATTAGAGTAGAATTACACCAAAAAAAGAATTCTTTATTTAAAGGTCCATGGCCCGATCGTTAATAGCCTTGTCCCCAGAAGCCCCAGATTTTAGCGGAAGTGGTCAACATTTTGGTATCAGAAGAAAGCTACTATTTTTCTCATTTACCCTGTGAAATCTTAGGGCCAAAGGATGTTTGGTTTGGAAGTTATGAGCGAAAATGTACCCCCATTTTGGTCGACCAATATTAAGTTTACACAGTGCTCTATGGGACTTACAAAATCACGTTTTTAGCTCTCACATCAAAACCGATTGAAATATCGGCGCGAAACTTTACAGATGGGGTTTTGGGGCGAAGGCCAATCTATCAAGATCAAAACTTCATATCCTTAAATCGGGCCATCCCCCTTTAAGGCCTCAATCACACCCAACAACTTACCAGCAACAAGTAAAACTGGGACTTTATCAGGATGTAGTTCCATCTGGCGAGCTATCCATTGGCCATCAAAGTGAGCATACCACCAGCCCTTCTTCTTGATGTTAGCATTGGCAGCTGAAGGTCTCATAAACTGCACACGGAAGTAGCGCTGAGAGTTGTTGGCCGGCGCAGCAGGTGTAGGGACCAGCATGGGTTGCAGGAGTTGATGTTCTTGAGCTGTATTGTGATTCAATGAGGAAGAAGTGTTAAAGGCACTATCAGTGATTTGCTAAATCGGAAAATCGAAAAAATCATCAAAAATATTTTTGCATGTCTGTAACAAGTATAGCATACTAACATACCCTGCAAATGATAGGACCAGAAGCAACCTAATAAGGACAAAATCGGATATTTTAGTCATTAGTGTCCGAACGGACACTTACTACAACACGTAATTGAATGGAGATTTGTATCTTTGAACACTGCCATTTTTTCCTTTTCTGTCAATTCTTCGGTTGGAAATAGTAACTTATGATAATTCTTCAGTCTTATCCTTCACTTTTAAGCTATTCCTGCAAGTTTCAAGCATTTTCACTCTTTCAGATAAATCACTGATAGTGTCTTTAAACAATTATGTAGCCGCATTGGGCTGGCACTCAATAATTCAACTTTAGGGATGTGTATCGCATTTAAGGGTTTCTGTAAATGTTCCTTATGGAGTTAAAAGGTGCATAGACATGTTCACCTGGTCCTATGGAATAAAGGCTGACTCAGAGATTTCCAGATGAGGACGCCCTCAATTTTCAAACATATCGTCTTTTTTGCATATACATAATGCTTGTCCATATGCTAATCACTGTGTGAAATAGCTAAGCTCAAATCAAAGTCCTTCATATAGAAAATCACAACTTTGTTATAAAATTCCGGATCCGGAAATTTTGTTATACACAGTATCCTATGGCACTATACATAAATGCTTATTGCATGAAAACGAAAAATCCGATTCATCTCAAACTTTGGAATTGGGCACTTATTAGGTGATTATCTTTAGTTGTAGTTCTATTTTTTAATTAATACACAAAAAAAATTATATTTCAAAATCTCTGAGTCAGCCTATAAAAGAAGGTAGAATATGCCATATCTAGAACAACTGTTTTTAACAAACTAGGCTTAAAATGGATCAAGGTCATCCTATGGTATAACTTAAAATGCAGAGATTCTCAAATTGGGTTCAAATTCTTAATGTCAAATACCAGTTATGTATTTTGGTTTGACATTTGGGAATAAAGAAGGAAATATTGTTAGGGCCCACATGGTCTATGGGGAATCGACACTCTCTCGACTCTTGTATCCCTAATATGCCATACTACTTGCAAGCACAAGAGAATATAGCACGAATATCAAACATTTTGGATTCTTACCACTCTTCACAACTGCCTGTGGAGCTCTGATGGCAGGTTCTGCTGCTTTTGCTGCACTTCCAGCTGAAGCAGCGGAGGATGTATTCCTCTTGTTCTTTGTCTTCCAGGCATGGTAAACCTTCAAACGACGATGGAATTCCTCCTTGCATGCAGCTAGTAATTCAACATCTGTTATACAAAAAAGAGGGATAATTGAATAAAACAATGATGGTTTGTAACCCCAAATCTTTTTTGTTCTTACTACTACAGGGTTTTTTACCTTGATTTTTTTTTTTATTGGGGAGGGTGACATTTCCCAAATTAGGGGGGAGACAAAGTCAAATGAGGGGAACAATCTGAAGATACTTTAGGAAAGCCAACATTGCCCTAAAGGGCAAATTTTATATATTTTGTGTTATATGCTTAAAACAAGAATTTATGAAACATTGATGTGTCTAAAAAGTGATATTTTCTATTTAACTTGCATGGTAAAATCTCAGACTGGGGGCAGTTTATTTTCTGGAATCTTAAGCATTTGGAAGGATGGGGGCGGGCTCTGGCTCGAAAAGCGGGATGATATGGACAAAAATATGCATTTTCATCCCACTTTTCGAGGAATTTTCGACCAATTTCTGCCTAAATTTGGGTAAAATCACACTTGATTGGAGCAAATCACCAGGGCGACTTACAAATTTTGTTCCCTCTGGCAGGATGACTTGGAAATTTGACCCTCTGGATCGACTCCCTCGGTACGCTACTGTCAAAAGGAAACATTGTCTGGGTCTTAAATTTCACTGGGGTAATGAGAAAAACTTGAACTTCTGATAGCAAAATCTCTCAGTTTGCTGGAGTTAAGTGGGGGATGAGGTTATTGATTACATTAACCACCTTTAACCCCTAACCGGGACCCATGCTAGGCAATTTCATGGGCCTCACACACCAAGGACTCTAGTGTTAACTAGACCTGGGAACAGATCTAATTTACAAGACGGCCGTATTGGGAATGGATGGTGATCCCCTTAATGACCCCTTGAGGTGACTTGACCTTTTGACCCCTGTAACTTCACATGTTTAGAATGTCATAAGGATCTTTTATGCGACATTTCAGCTCATGAATCACGATTCATGTTTTTTTAATGTATTTTTGACTCAGACCCGAAGTGACCCCTAAATGACGCCTTAACGACCTGTAATTGTCTCGAAAATATTTTAACATGTTTAGAATGTCATAATGATCATTCCTGACAAATTTCAGCTCAATCGGAGCTTGTTTGTAGATTTTGACCTTGACCTTGACCTTTGGGGTCGAGACTATCATAGACCTCTCCTACCATTAATGTTACATCACTACAGCAATAACGGTCTTTATCTGTCTTTTATAGGCTGAGATATAACCAATTTGGTCTTTTTTTTAGCATTTTTTGGAAAAATTGACCTTTTGACCCCCTTAATGACCTTTGATCCCGGTATAAAAAAACCTTGTGTACACAACAAAAATGCATTGTTCCAATACAAATAAAAAAATTCTACTATGCTTAGTTCTGGAGATAAAAATTCTTGAAATTATTTACCTTAAAACCGGAAATGACCTTAAATGACCTTTGACCTCCAAAATAAAATACCTTGCATACATCAGGTAACATGAATGCAAATCTGAAAGTTAAGTCACTGTACTATGTTTTGGTTTTGAAATAAAAATGTTTGAATATTTTGGAATATTTTTGGTTTTTGACCGGAAGTGACCCCTTAATGACCTTCGATCCTGAAACTGTGGACAACCCGAAGACCCTGCCTGGTAACAATACATGTGGTCTAATGAAGTCACTCTGTTACGTAATTTGTAAGGACAGCGATTTTTTGAATATTTTTCACAATTTTTGGCTTTCAAACCGGAAATGACCCCCTTAATGACCTTTGACTCCTTATCCCTGACAGTCTTAGTTGATATCGGCGTAATGCTGTAGAAGATAATTTGTAACATTAAATTACATATTTGACGTCTGTGGCCAGACAGGGGTCAATGTCATATGACATAAATGGGACGACTCTGCGGTCATTTGGAGCAAGTCTGGTCAGAATACGTCAAACCATGTCTGAGCTGGAGGCAATTGAAGTGTTGCCAGAAGAAGAAGAAGAAGAAGAACGCATCAAAAACAGAAACCAGACGGCCTGAAGGCCGTCTTGTAAGACTGGCAATTACTGACCTAACGTCAGCAAACTTGTGTGGGCAGACCAGCTGATATCGGATTGCAGTTTCATTGAAAAGCAACCTCGAGGCAAGATATTATGGCTAGAAATCTAGAGCAGGCTCCGGTCATAATTGCTATGTCTCGCTAGCTTTCAACAATGGTACAACTTCAATGCACTAAAACAATGGAACCGCTGAAGCAAATCTGGGCTAGAAGTAGCCCAAAGTCTGGGTTAAGTGTTAATTTGAGGAATGGCATCTTTCAAATAGCCCATATAATTCCAAATTAGATCTGGTTAACAGGCAAGGAAACAAGCTTCAGGTAAATATTTAATGTTTAACTACCATACCATATTTTAAACACAAGTATCATTCATGGAATTTGAGTTCCACTTAGTAAACAAGCTGCCCATGAAATAGATTAGCTAATATTTGAAGCAGTTTTCCAAATGTACATCAAATTTTGGCTAGGGATTCTTGGTAAATGTTGGGAAACCAAACCAACCACTAGCAGTAACTTCAAAATTCATCCCTTAGCCTCGTAACACTTGCCACGATGGACTGTTTTACTATAATATTTAATTATGCAGCTGTTTTCTAGTTTGATGTTAATTACTTATATCATATATACAAAGTGTAAGTGTAAAAGATGGAACCATGTTTTAAGGCCAATAGTAATTACGTACTCTCTATTTGGTAAAGCGCTTTGACCTTGTTTTTGAGAAGGCGCTATTCAATGCCGTTTTTTTTACTATAACCTACTAGGACTGTGACCTAACAGGTAACTGTCTACTCGGTACCCGATAAAATTTTCAAGCGGGTACCGGGTTACTGCAATCACACAATTTGGCACCAATTGACTTTTAAAAAGGCAATCCCTTTTTAATACCAGAATCCTTTTACTTTAACTTATTTTCACCTATGTTTTTAACAGCTATTTTGCCATAATAGTGAACGTAATATATGAAAATATGTAATATTAAAAATACATCACAGTCCCCGGACCGTGAGTGTCATCTGCCATCGCAGTTTGTGAAGGGGCCAAAGGTCACATGAGGTCAACAAGGTCATATGAGGTCGCCAACATGTCACCCCACCCCTCCGCCTCGTTTCCACCAAGTTGCATCATCGTAGCCCTTACGGAACTCATACGGCATGCAATATATTAAGGGTTAACATTTTGACCACAGACACACACACAGACATACGACCAGAGTAATCCCTATGTGCCTTCTGCAATTCTTGCAGATGACACAAAAATATTAGCAGTACTTGACCCATTTGCATCTTTTGAAGTTCAGTCAACGTCCAAGAGGATATGTAGCCAAGTTCTGTGGTTTAAAGGGTCATGCGGTAATTAGTTTTCAGTATGTCCAATTCTGGCCTGTGGATATAGTAACAGATTGTAAAAGGTGTTGTCAAAATGTAGTGATTTTAAATTTAAAACTTCATTCAGGTAACCCGTAGGTGGAATTCAGTCCCGGGTAAACCCAAGGTCGGGCGGGTGCCCTGGTTCCGGGTAACTGTCGCAGCCCTATAGCCAACACCACTATGAAAAGGCACTGGTGGAATTTGATCCTAATTTTTGCTAAGACTCCATATAGGAAACAAATCCATCCAGTCAAGAGTAACTTTTAAATTCACCCCTTAGCCTAGTAACACATGCCCCAATGGGTTATTCCAGGTATGGCCTATACCCCCCCCCCCATGAAAATGTACTGGTAATTTGCATGAAATGACAACTGCGACACGTACAGCATTTTGAACAAAAAACAAAATATCCAATTTGTGACCAAAATCAAAACTAGTTGCAAACATACCCAAATTCAGACAAAACAAGATGGTGGCTTTCATAACTAAGTTACATATGTGAATTCATTTTCGATAATTTCATGTGGTAAACTATCATATCCACCTGCCAAAACTGTCAAATAACTCCTAAAATAAACACTTGAAAACAGTTGTTAAACCAATTACATACTAGTCTGCAATCTGCTTTGAACATAAGCACAAACCATGTGGACTACTTTTAGGGCAAAACACTGATCACCGAAACAGGACCTGAACTTATGCCAAAGGTATAGTCAGTGATTATATAAAGAGTGTTTTGCAACAGGTTCAATGCAGATCCTGGTAGACGTTTCATATAGAAGTCCCATTGATGCAATTGAGGTATTGCCATTCATTCCGTCAAGCGCTACTGCACAACGTCATACAGCACATGACGGAATCAATTGTAATACCTCATTTGCATCAATGGGACTTCTATATGAAACGTCTACCCAGATCCTGCAGGCCTTTAAATGACATTCTTATTCAGCTATTCATTGGGTGGTACTTAGTGTACAAATATGCAATGTCAAACAATATTGGATAGTGTGTTATATGGAAGTTTTATGCATGCATGCATACAGTAACACAATGCACACAACTAATACAGGTTTGTTCATTTTTGCCAGTTGCTGTTGTCTTTTTAATTTATATAATTCCAATGGAAATTATCTTTATTGAGGACAACCAATCAATCTAATGATCCGGAAAAAAAATAATTATTTTTTTTGTTTTTGCTTTATATCCAATAGTTATAGAACATTGAATGGCTTTGATATGATACAAGAATATTTTTTTTGTATTTTATATATTATTGTTATTATTTAAATTTCATCAGGCTGACTCACCAAAAACCTTGCACTCTTTGCGTCGACAGTGTTGTAGTCCAACTGACCAGTCTTGATCAACGATACAGTGTTCAATAATGTCGTTCTCGCTCAAAATGTCCGGATGCGATACAATATTTAAAAGAATATTGTATTACACTTTTACCAAAACTGTACAATACAAAGATTTTTTTGCACCACTCGGAAGCCTGATATAAATAATAACTAGGCGGTCCCCGGGTTTCGCGATCACCTGGGTTTCGCGATCACCTGGCTTGAATGACCCTTGGGTTTTGTGGTTCTTTTGACCTTGAATGATCCCTAATGACCTTGTCGTGACCTTTAAAATTTTCGGCATCAACAATCGACCCCACCCTCCAAGTTTCATGTCCATACACCAACGTTTACCCCATTTGACCTTGAATGACCTTTGATCCACTAACCAATACAAACCCGGTCTTCGGAAGGTCAAGGGGAACCCACCCACCAAGTTTCAGGACCGTGCGACCCTCGGTCTCCAAGAAAATAGACATGGTCAGACACACAGACAGACAGACCGACCACCGGTATTAATATATAGATACTTGATATTGGATGGACAAGTACATTATTCTTATTTAGCTTGCATGTTATCCACTACCCAAAATATTCAAGCTGCCCATCGGATATTCATATTGGATGGCAAAACAACAACCATATCCTTTATTCTCTGTATTCCATTTCACTAATTCGGTGAAGTGATGTCATTTGTTCTTTTGATATAATATTCATTTTGGCTCACTCCACCACCACCCAGTAGCACATACCCAGTAAACAGGAAGTTGTGTAGGAAACCAAACAAGACATGTTTTTTAGGTTCCTTTCAACAGATGTGGGATCGATTCAAGTAAAATGGCAGCTGTTAGCTATATTTGAACACATTAATTACCGCTTATTAAAAAAACAGCATTATTTATGGGGAAGAATATAAAATGGAAATAAAATGAGGCAATGAAACTATAATATACTAGCCATGTGATTAGAACTACTGTCCATTCAATAAGCTTAGACCCTCGGTTTTTAATTAATATTAGAGAAGGTAGAGGTGTTGGGAAAAAATCGTGAAAGAAAAGTTTGTATTCACGAAATTACCCAACAGGAATTTTAAATTTCGAAACATATGGATCGAATTTTACCTACAAATCTATTGAAATTTGACCATTTTCCCCTCAAAGTTGCAAATGATCTGTTCATCCTCTGGTACCATTATCAAATGACGTGTGAGGTGTTCTTTGGAATATATACATACGAGGTAGGAAGCGACTATCGATTTAGCGATACCCACTGCGATCAATATGGGCGGAACAGAAGACCTTGGTCGGACAATGACCTGCTCATATTGTGTCATCTTCTCTTAAAAGGACATAATACAAAGAATGTATTGTATTTGTATTTCTTTGAAAGTTTGAAGGGACATATTTTTGTATGGGCGATGTATCATCCCCGCCGGGCAAGAAACAAAGCGCTGTCCGGCGGTATGCGTGAGCACCTGTAGGGCTTGTGCTTTTAAAATTCGCGCTCAATCAGTATAAATAGCCCATTGAATAGTGCTGTAGCTGTATGTGATGTCCTTCGCACCTCGATTACGTCAGTAGACCAGGTGCTAAGTTGCGTTTGTAAACACAGCATGAATAACACAAAAGTTGATCAGGGCAATGATTGACTACATTCAAAATCCCAGGAATAAAATAGATGCTATTTATACATTACAAGCATTGTTGATGATATCGATCAATGTTTTCTACTGTCAAAGAGCGATGCAACGTTTTACACACCTATCTTATAAATGGAACATTCCTGAAAAAGTTTATGCTGATTACGATTATTCGGCTGGTTCCGATCCCTTGCCAATTGATGGCCACCATCGTATAAATTGAATAGTAATGGGGTGAGAACTTTCAGCACTCAACTTCAACAATCTTGTTGGTGGTGTAAGGGGGGTGGGGTTGAGGGAATTGAATACGCACTTTTTCTTTCAACACACGATTTTCCCCAACACTACTAACTTCTCTAATATTAATTAAAACCGAGGATCTAAGCTACTTTGAATGTCCCTTAGTGATACTTTATTTGGGCAAACCGGAGTTTTGCACGATTTAATATTGCAAAATGCATGACCGGGCTTAAATTTTAAGTCATGTAGAAGCAAAAATGTGTTTTCCAATGTTTTTTACTCTGCTAACCAGGAAGAGAAAAAAATCTTTACAACAAGTGCTCAAGCTTCCAAAGTTGATGTCCTATTTCTTACTTTTTTCAACACAATTTTCAGCTAACTGTGATGAGGCATTTTTTTTTATGATTCCTTAAGACTGTGCTGGAGTCTATGGTTCATGTTGTGGCGTCTTCACATTGCTCCACGTTCACTATTATTTAATCACCTTTGTTTATTCCATTATTTTAACTGTTGAAAAGCATTCTAGTTTTGAGGACGTGCTGTCATATAATGTTCTATTACTACACAACCAATTTCTTCATGGAATACCTGTTAGTAGCTGTTAATGGTATCGCGGATGGAGTACCCCCCTGCATGGGTACCACAACGCCGGCCGCAAAAGTGGGGTTAATCATCCACCTAGGTACAACACGCATAGCCTACACTAGTCACAAAAAACACCACCCCATGCGGGAGTACCTGCATGGTACTCCCATGCAAATGAGCTTTTTGATCTCTGTGTGATTATTGTAGTAATTTTAATCCATTACTTGACATTTTGGTCACATATGTTATGCTTTTACACCAATGTCATATATAGGGGTTTTTGGTGATTTCAACTCAAATCTAGATGTTACTAAGCTTAAATGATCAGAAAGTCTAAACAACAATAGAATGTTTGGCGCCCCTATGGTTCCAAAGGGCTGCCTACTAGGCAGCCGGTGGGGATTACCTGTGAAGGTACTCCCGTGGAGTAGCGTCAGAGGTACTCCACTACGGGTGGCTTACATGGATACCTGTCGGTCACCTAACTGGCAACTGTAGAGTACACTCTAGATGGTACTCGCTAAGTAAACCTAGCTGCTATTCACCCAGTGGCTTGTGTACTTCGCAAGTACTTAGTTGTAGGCACTGCATCAATAATTCATCAAGTGGGTACCCTTACTCGTGTAGAGCTAAGAGTACCCATGAAATAGCCTAATCTCTGGTTAGCAGCCGTGAGTATAATCTTGCTGTGTACACGGTTTACACAACTGGAGAGCTGGCAACAAAACATATTGGCTGTATTCTGAAAGGCAAATGTGATTTTTCTAAAAATTCTAGTTTAATACGTCCCTCTATGGCAAATGGCACTTAGAGGGTGCTATGACATACGAAAAATGACCTTTGTAGCCTATATGGCAAGATTCCCCGTAATGAATTATCTCTGATTTTTCAGAGGTCTAGCTCTTGCATGTTCCTACTGATCGCGGGGGTTGTCAAAATGTGTCCCCCTGGCTACAATTGCTCTAAAAATAAAAAGACGATTTGCATGGTGTCAAACATCTGTGTTGAATGTTTAGCCAGAGGGTGTTTTGAATCATCCCCATGATGCATAGGCCATGTGGCCATACTGTACTGTACAAACACATGTCAGTAACTTAAGGATAAAAGAAGTTCCCAAACGTGTAAGGCCAACAAGGAACATTTCATATCATTGCAAAAAATTCCCTAAGTACTATTTCTTTGTGGCTAAAAATGATTTTAGAGTCAGGTTTTTTATGTGTTTAAGAATAGGATTTTTTATGGTGATCACATGACCCTATTGAAGTGAAATTTCCCAAAATCTGGTGCAATTGTGGGATTGACTTCAAACAAACACCCTCTGTGTTAAGCTAAAAGGGAATAAAGGTATATTAATGATAGTTCTTCACCTGTACATTAATGGTTTACCTCTTTGGGAATACCTGCAGCTGTATCTTTACCTGTAGAATGTATTGATAGTGTCTCGTAGTTCTGCATTTTCCATTTGGTCAGGTTTGGTATGTTGGATGCAGGTGTAGTAGGTCGGTCTTCTGACGCTTGCACTGCTTTAACCGGCAGGCCTAAAGAATTGTAAGAAGGAATCAGATTTTAAGTTACACTTAATCTGGATGATGCCTTCCAAACCTGCTCCATTGTGCCTCAAGGATGAAGGTTAGGAGGTGAAAAAAGGAACCAATTTAAGGCAAAATTTATCATGGGATTATGCTCAAAGGTTGCTATATTGTAAACTAAAATGATTATTATGTAGGAGGGGAATCTTTCTGACAATGCAGTTGAATATTAAGTAATTATACAGGCTCAACCGTCTGTATCCCGTTTGTCAAAATTAAGAGTGCAGCGAGCTTAATCCATATCACTGAGCCTCTGTTTCAAATCCCTTTTGACTGTATTAGGTTTAAACTGAGGACCTATGAGGGACTCACAGCATGGCAGTGCATTTAGCATAACTTGGCTATATAGGGCTTTCTTAAAACAAGACACCACAATTGTGACGCACAAGGGGTCTAACAGGAAAAAACGATTGGAGGAAATCATAATCCTAGTTGGCTTTTAGTATATCCTCAACAAATACTGGCCAAAGCAGGCAGGGAGGCCAAAGAGCCTTAGTTTTTTCTTTCTTTATAAAACCCAAAAATTTTTAAAGTTGTAACTTGTTCATTGGGCCTGCCGCAAGTCACATCTTGGAAAAAATTTGTATCATATTTTTAGAGCTGATTTAAAATTGTGATGTTATCTTGTACCAAGACTGTTATTCATTTAAAATGATCAGGTGTATGTATTTTTCCTTTCCTTACTTTGAGCAATTTTGTAAAGTAAATCCCCATGCCGTTTTTTTTACAAAGTTGCCATTTTTTTCAAGACAAAGTTGCTTCACTGCACAAAGGCACCTCAAGTTGTGAAACTTTAATTTCTTTTCTTCCAAAAGAAGCAAAACTTTATATCCCAGATATACTGTCATGAAAATATCCATAGTGCAAATCCAGAAACATATCGGTCATTTCACAGCACATTAAGCGGCCTTGCACAACAGCAAAATTCCTCACTAGCCAGTCCCAGATTTTTTCAAACTGTGAATAAAATTTTGACCCTGCTAATTATAACATTTAATTCCTCAAGCTATTTTGGCTTGATTACATACAGCCCTCCGAATGCATTCAAGCTAACCAAATTATACTGAATGAACACCGCAACAATATTGAACATGCTTGGGCTTTGGAACTGTATTTATTTTAGTTTTCCTCTCTTTGAATGTTCCCGCCTTCGACGAAGTGATTTTTCACAACATTCTAGAAAATGCTTAATTGTAAGGGACAGAAAGTGAAGAGTAAACAGTAGTCAAAAAATTATGTTATTGCGTAAAGTAGTAAGAACTGATAGTCGTTAAAGAGGATGGGCAAATGTGGTATGGTATTTAAGGGGCGGTGCCAATTTGGTGTGAAATCATTGTCCTATGTTGACAGGGGGGGGACACTTGTATTTTTTAATTTTTGAATCAATGAAACAGTTTAAAGGTGCAATGGGGGGGGGTAGAATAATGTGTCGTAATAGTAAGGGGGTTTCTTTTATTATTGTTTTCCACTTCATTTTCATTGCTTTTTTTGAAGATTATTACTTATTAATTCATTATAAATTGTTAAGGCTCAGAAGGCTCTAGGAATGCAGGGAGTCCTAAGAATACTTTCACTGTTCGACCAAATTTTGAACAATTAAATGCACAATTATTTTTGATATTTTTTGCAGGACAATTACAATATCATAAATTAATCTTTGTTGAAGTGTGGAATCATAGACTTCAAAATATTGTTTTGTTGATTTTAGTTAAAAAAAATTAATTAAGGTGCACAAAGGATTCACATATCAGTCTAACAGATGTCCCTAAAAACTTTAAAAATTGAAAGACCCTGATTTTACAAAACTATCCAGTGCTTACCTTCAGACATAACCCATCTACAAGAGTATGTTTTCTTTGGTACAAAAATTGTGAATTTTCAAAATTTAGCACTTGTTCCAATACATAAAGCCAGTTTTAAATTGAAAGTAAATTAAAGTTTTCACTTTTAAGGTATTTCTGTAGCCTAATATCAAGTAAAAAAGTCTAGAGTGTCTAATTGATATGAATTCAATGTATATGATCTAAATAATTGACACCTGGAAATCTCTTGGCGTACCTTTAAAGATATTCACCAAAACTGCTCAAATCCAAGTTTATGATTTTTGTGGATTTTTCATTTTGATTTAGTAAACATTTATGTGGTATATCAGGTACCATGTACTGTGTGCATGTGTGACGAAATACTTGACCTGTAATTTTATTATACTAACTTTTATTATACAAAAAAAATAATAAATTTTATTTTTGTATTTTATTACAAACACTCACAAAAAATTAATTCCTGAACCAGCTATTTTATTACAAGTTGTAATTTTCTACAGGAATTAGGAATTTTCATAATAGCATGGTCACAATTTGGTCACATGAGGGCTCACTTCAAATGAACTTGTGTGATCCAGATGAGCAGCCAAGCCTCATCAATATCACCCACTCGCCCGCCCAAATTAGTAAAAATAGATTTCAAGCAATTCAGACGCAAACGCACAAATCGATTTGGGCACTTCCAGACCCTAATTTATGACCCCCATCCTCATCCTTATTCATAATATATTTAAAAAAAATCACCCTTACAGTGGAGTTTGAGTCTTCAGCTCGTAACTTTTAAATAAAGGAAATTGCCGTGATAACATATAAAAAATAAAGGATTTTTTTTTTGACGACATTCTGAAACTAGGATTTCTTTGCCGTCCTGTACACCTTGCCTGGTGTGATCAAAGGTCCTGGCCTTAAATGTGTAATCCAAGAGGACATCATCAAAAATCTTAATCTTAACCTGCAAAACTCGAGTCATTACTGAAAATCCAAAACTATCCATATCATTCTTTGATAAGAAGTCACTTCCACAATTGAGAAACAAATCTTGACAAATGTCTTCTTGGGAATATTTTTTTGCTATTACTTTGCAATTCTTGATTTTTTAAAGTTAGGTAATTGTCCTGTCCAATGAAATCTCGTCCAATTTTATATATCATACATGAAAATATTTGATCATCCCCATCCCGAACATAGGATTAGTAGGTGGACAAGCATTGGTGTATGCAAATTTATTTGTTTTGAAAATGGGCATCTTCAAGTTGCCCTTTAAGTCACAAAAGATATCAACTAAATTGGTTTTGCACCTTCATGACTGAGAATAACATTGTATTTTTTTTAGTTTATTTTTTGGACTACTCAAGTCTACATCGAAATAAATACATAGGACAAGTTTAATTTGGAACAATGCTGGTAAAGTATACAGACTATGGCAGTGTTGTAGTGAGTCCCTCTCATAAACATCCGAGTCCGAGTCCAAGCCGAGTCCAGGTTCCGAGTCCAAGTTCCGAGTCCCAAGTGCTCGAGTTCTTATCCTCATGTCGAGTCCGAGTTCCTTTACAGAATAGTTTGTACCAGTTTAGCTCAGGATCAAGGTTGACACTTGCCCTCTTGAGCATGGTGGGAAATGTGTAATAACAAAGCAGCTTCAAGGGAAATTTGGGTATCTAGAGGTAAATTTTTTAATACTTTTTTGGTACTATATCCTAACGCCACATCTTTTTCTAGCCTCTCGGGAGGGAAGAAGGAATTAGGGGTAGTCAAAATTCAAATTGGTTTTTAACCATAGTGTCTTTTGTTTTGATGTGCAATCGCTACAATCTGTTACGTAATTGCATTTTTCCTCACTGTGGGACTTTTGAGAGATTCATTGTCTATGGTTAAGAAATGTACACGCAATGACAATGCATTTTCAACTACTTAGTTCTCATTTAGACAAGAAGGAATATTTATTAATCTACTAACTATCCCTGTGGAGATGGCCAGCACACGTGATAGCCCCGGAGCTATAGTAAGATTCCAACCCAAACTTTTCACCTCTAGTACTTTTCCCGAAGTATTATCATTGAATGAGGGGATGTGCCGTGGATGGAAATTAAATTCTGCGCTAAATCTATGGAAACCTGTAGTCCGATAGAGAGAAAAATCTTTTGTCTTGTTTGAAATCATTCAAGTCAAGTTAAAATGCATTTGGTTGCATTACTCTCAATACACGCGACTAATCGGATTTGCTTCCATGAATTCTGTAACATGTGAGTTGATGCACTTTGCTTTTGAGCGCACGTGCCTTTGATAGCAACACAAAGTCTTTGCATTCTCTATGTTTACCCAGATAGCTCGTTCGTTCATGAACAGGTGAATCGGGCCTATTGCTTGATGGTTTCTGCTCCTCTCCTAACTAATCTACGCTGTCCAAAACTTTTCTCCGGTGACACGTGGGTTGAATCACTATAGCAGACATTTGTAACACCCTCAATACAAAAGGTTTGAGGATTAAATATGTAGACACTCTGACAGGGACCCCTGAAACATACTTCTTAAGTGCCACAAATGGTGGGCCTTAATGAGAGGGGACCAAGAAAAGGTTTGTACAGGGGTCAATTTTTAAATTATCCAATCGTGCTGAAGTATACCATTTTATTTGTCCTAACAACAAGGATTCAGGAAAGGTATAGGTTGTACTTTCAACAACGTAAAGTTTAAGAGTTATAGACTAAACTGCAAAATCAATAAAAATTGGTCAATTTCAGTTGTACAGGTTCAAATGTTAAGTTATCCGATTTGGATAAAAAAAACCGGTGCAAAATTAGTGGTGAGCTCTTAGGATCAAAATAAGGAAAGTTTTGAGGTGGTCCGGAATCCGTGTGGATAGACAATAACATGGTTCATTTTCACATGATTGGAATCAATTTAAAATTGACCACTGTACAAACTGTGTCTTGGCCCCCCTCTTAAGGCACCATTTGCCAGTGCCGCTTTATCACGTTTCAGGGGTCCCTGTCAGTCTGACCACATATTTAATCACTCAACCTGTTGTACTTTAGATATGTTACAAATGTCTGCTAGCTCCAGGGTTTATGATGTTAGAAAAAAACCGGGATAATTGGCGGTCCCGCCGGTTTCAAATCCGGCCAAGCGTCAAGCGCATATGGGTTTTTTTTAATACCGCGCTTACATTCGCTGGCCATCTCCAGGAAGATTAATAAATCTGCAATGACAATGGCAATTTGACTTTGAAATATTTGTAGAAAAATGTTACATTTTCTAGAA
Source organism: Ophioderma brevispina (assembly GCA_023653785.1). NCBI lineage: Eukaryota > Metazoa > Echinodermata > Ophiuroidea > Amphilepidida > Ophiodermatidae > Ophioderma > Ophioderma brevispina. The sequence continues at coordinate 7,993 of JAMKCH010073084.1, read as the reverse complement.
AAAACCTTGTTCTCTTGCTATGCTTTTGACTTGAGCTATGCTTCACCATTGATAAACTCTAATGAATACATTACGTTTCCAAGATCATGTTTATTTATCAATAAAAAGCACAATGACAGTGATATTATAACTTGCAATTTCGCTTTGGGTTTTTTGACGGCAGTTTCTTTAGGTCTTGGCATCTTGGATCAATATTACGACTGGAATTAACTGAACAGCACAAAATAAATTGAATAGAGTCAATAAGTTTGGTTGGAAAGTAAGAACTTTTGACAGTTACTTTACATGACAGGAGCCTAAAACGACGCGGTTAGACGGTCAATATTGATCATCGGTAGTCGGTTACTTGTCAATTGTATAATCGATTACGTTTCGTTTCTGTGTTTTGAGCTAAAACATTGTGCCAAGTATTAGAAGTTCAAGCGCAAGGTTATAGCAAAAAAGAGGTAATTTTTTGAAGGACTCGCGGCCGAGTCCCGCCCAGGACTCGAGCATGATGTGTCCGAGTCCGAGTCCTGGGTGTCCGAGTCCGAGTCTTCAAAATTGGGACCCGAGTCCGGATCGAGTCCTACAACACTGAACTATGGTGTTATGATACGTGCATTGAACAATGCTGGTAAAGATATACAAACATGGTGTTATTTGACTACTTGCATATGAACAATGATGTAAAGTTATGCAAACAATGGTGTTATTTGAGTACTTGCATATCCTGCTAGTATCTGTATTACTAAGAGTTGTACAGAGAAGGAGTTATTTCTCTTTCATTTTTAAATGTATTTGTTTGCATATTCATACTCATTTACATTAGTCAGTAATAAGTTAACATATACTGCATCTTATCACCATATATAGTCTTCAAAGGTCATGCATATTAACACCAGAGTGTAAAGGAATAAGAAGATATCGGTGTCTTGATAGAAACACACCTTTACAGTTTATTTGAGTAGACATTTCCTTTGAGCAACAGATCAAGAGACTCATGGAAAAAACTAATATTGTATATAATTTGTTACTATGGATGACATTATGTTGGAGTTTAAACTGTATTTACGGATGGACATTATGCAACATAGCTCCCTCAAAGGTGCGTGAACTGATCAACAACCTCATTACCCCACTACGCCACAATTGAGATTTGAATCAGAATAAAGGTTATTTTTTCTTATTACCCTAGTGAAATTTAAGGAGGCCTGGGAAATGTTTCGCATAGAAATAACGCAACATATCGAATGCTAGAGTGCGAGTCCCAGTCATGACGTCACCTTTGAACTTGAGACCAAACAGAGTATACCAATGTTAACTAGTAATTAAACTGAACAAATGCACTTGATATAGACACTAGATGACTTATCTCAGTGTCTCTTCAGCAATGACATAATAGCACCTCACATACTGAATATGACAAAAGAAAAGTCATTAACCAAACGTGTAATTCCAATTACAGAAATTAAAAGACCTGAGCAAGCACAAAAGTATTGATACCCCACTTCTCTCATTAAACGATTCAAAGCATATAGGATTATAATCTAAATACGTTTACACCAGACTTTGGGAAGGACATTCTGAATTCGTATAGTTGTGTCTGCAAACAGAAGCAAGACTTGTTTGATTGTTGTTGGTCTGCAGACTACAAACTATCTCTTTCAGGCACTGGTTCAAGGTAGGGATATTCAAACCTGTTGAGCAATCTATAAGAGGACACTATTAGACAGCTAAAAGGCCATGAAAGAAATGAAGAATAAGTCATGATCATCAGAGGTGCGTAGAAATCATTTACACAGCATGGAAGTAAGTTTATACAAGATGAATTTCAGGTAAAAAGCTGGCTGCGGATGGATAAGTTTGGCTGAAATCATCAGAGGATAGGTTGCAATCAATATATCTTGTTAAACCAGTAAGTGGTCTGTGTGTAAGTAAAATAATGCCAATATTCAACTTCTAACTTGTTAATTTCCTTTGCTGAAGGAAGTGTTCAAAAGAGAACAAAAATACAGCACAAAATATGGGCCAATATCTCATAGTTACCATCTTGGTAGTGATTTGACCAGAACAGCAACATTCTAATACATTGCTCAGTTATGGGCTGTTCCCATGGGAACAAGTGAAATGATGGATTACTGATCACACACAGCCAGATTCCTAACTTTAGTAGTAGGAACCCAGCAGGTTCTTTAGAGCGACTGTAGAGTACCAACTCTACCTGGCCCAGAGCATGGGGTGTCCTTCAAAGTACACATCCATTCTCTAAAAGTCACCTGTATTCAAATTGGTAATGTCAATCTACTACTTTGGCCATTGAATGAAGTAAAAACTCTATGTGAAACTCATTTGCATGGAGAGCACAAGAGAGTTGATTATCACATTGTGGCTTCCATGCGGCAGGTAACCAATGATACCAATTACACCAGTGCAGGCTATTGGGCCTCCTTTTAGACCACACTTAGCAAATGTGTCAACAAGCACATAATGCACCACAAATGCTTCTTGATAAAGTCACATGACCCACACTATCCACTGCGAACAGACAAAACTGTTTCCCCCTTTTCAATAGAAAAATTATCAGTACTTAAAGGCACTATCAGTGATTTGCTAAATCAGAAAATCAAAAAATCATCAAAAATCAGATTTTTGCATGTCTGTAACAAGTATAGGTATTCCAACATACCCTGCAAATGATAAGACCAGAAGCAAGCTAATAAGGACAGAATTGGATATATTAGCCATTGCTGTCCGTACGGACACTTAATACAACACGTAAGTGAATGGAGAGTCATATCTTTGAACACTGTCGTTTTCTTCCTTTTCTGTTGATTCTTTAGTTATAAAAAGTAACTTATGAGGATTCTACAGATATATCCTTCACTTTTAAACTATTCAAGCAAATTTAAAATATTTTGACTCATTTGGATGAATCACTGATAGTGTCTAACTAATTTTTGACATGATTTTGAAAAGTCTTGTGATTTTTAAGTACCACTGATATGCATGTGTAGTACAGTACACTGCAGTATGAGATTTGTACATATTCCCCTCATGACCACACTAAAATATGGCTGTGTAGGTTTATTAACTAGCAAGATGGCTGCACATTGAGATCACATGGATGGAGTATAGAGGATTTGACACAAACTTCTTGTTTGGATATATTGAGAAAGGTTGTCAATCTTCATGCATCATAAAGATGCAAGTAAGTCACAACTAAATGGCCCGGCCATATCTAATGATTCAATGGAATACCCATTGATGTGATCAAGTGGAATGGAAAAAATCTTGACTGGAATAAAGCTCTGGGAGTGGGACATAACCTGTCCCCCATGTGGGAGGTGACGGCTCCAATTTATAAACTTGTGTGGGAACTGATTTTATCTTTCTAAGTAGGCATTAGGAACTGATATTTGAGACATTTACAAGTTTGTCGGAACTAAAATTTAGCTCCTGAGGCAAAACGTTTCCTAAAACAGGACCTTAAGAACTGAATATGCATCAACTCAGAGGCTCTTAGGAACTGCGGGAGAGATGTGAAATGGGGGGGGGGGGGGGGGGGCGGGGGGGGGGGTCTTAAAGGACGCACATACCGCTGTCACTACCCATGTCAGAGAGAAACCAAGTTTGTTAATTCAATAACCCTTAGACTATAAGATCCCTTAATGTGTACCATAAAAAGCAGTCATTCTAAGGAAAGCACATCTTCTTGTGCAGTTTTATACGGTAGCATTAGGAATAGGTTAATTAAAACAGTCCCACAAGGTTAGCAAAGAAGGCAAGAGTATGAGTATTGCCAAAACTAAATGATGATATACAAATTGTTTTGTTGCTAATGGGAGACCAGGAGCTAGCGAAGCTATCGTGGTAGTCCTCCGGCATATAACAGTTTTTCTTCCAACTTTGAATATAATTATAGGTATTAGCTATTGTTTCTTCTGGATATTGCCCGAGTAAAACATTAGGCAACTTTCCAAGGAGACCAATTTAACAGAGGTTTCAAAAAGTGATTTTGTATGTCAAGAGTTCAATTGGAGTTCTTGTTCGAGGGGTATTTGTGACACCAGCCACAACATTGTCTAACATAAGTGTTTGAAAAGATTTCTTCCAGTAAGAGGATGAAGATACAACACAAATAGATTTTTGGATGTTATCTTAGGTACCATACATTTAGTTAAACAATAGTTTAAGTTTGTCAGTAAAAAGTTAAGGGATGAACCTGGGGATCTCACAGTGGCTTTTACACAAAACAGTTCATACTTCATAGTTAGCATTAAATCAAGTATCAGGGCTACAATGGACCTGGAAAAAATATAGGGCTAACTATAGGGCCAAAAAAAAAAAACAAGAATATAGGGGAAAATAGAGGAATTTTATGTATTTTAATTGAACGTGGGGGTGCCTTTCATGTATATCAGCAGCAATTTTTAAGTCATTGGAAAGAATAGTGCAAACATTTGAACTATCGTCTGGCTTTGTATTTACATGATCATACTCCCCTGTTGTGAGAATTAAATTGAGGATGGAAAAAGTGAGACATGCTTTCTGAATGTGACCCATCCACTACTTGCAGGAATCCAGGTTTCCTGAAGTCTAAGTATTTCAAGTATGCTCTATCTGTTCAAGTCATTTAAGTTTTGACCTTTTTTGACCTTGGATCCAAAATCCGTACATCAAAGAGAGTACTAGGGTATGGTTGGTTTTTTTTTGGAAAAAATTGCATTCAAGCTTTATGAGGTTTTATTTATTCATTTGATGATGTATTGGCCAACTACCCTTACACATTGGAAAAATTGGGCACCATCGTTCCTGCTACCATCTGGCAACACACTAGTTCTGTAGTTTAGGAAGTGGTAACAGCCTTGATATTTCAATCTATCTTATCAACACCTTTATGCAAAACTGTCAATTTCAGACTGAAATCCAGTGTACACCTATGTATCATTACCAAGGAGGTGATTTGAAAAGTTTTTCTTCAAAATGGGCCAAAGGGTCACATGGGTCATTAAAGGTTTATCTGTTTGTACATCCCAAGTCATTAGCCAGTGGTTCTTTTGAAGCAAAGTTGTTGGTTGGTAATTAAGGAAATTGCATTTGACAGATGTTTTACAAAAAATGGGGTTATTAAAGCCACATAGATAGGGCTCCAGAGGTTAATACTTGTACAACCATATGAGGTTGGGTGGTGATTTTTTAAAATTAATTCTTGATGATCATAGCTGATAGCACTTATTTGACACCAGAAATTACGTATTATAGTTTTAAAAACAAATTAGGTCAAAGGTTAAATTGGGTTATTTAGAGATCAATCTGTTTACACCACCTGGTGAACTTGAGCCGTTTTTTTTTTACAAACTAAGTTATTAAGTCAATGTGTACATGAGTAAGCAGGATGTGAACTTGTTTGCAAAGCAGTGAGGTGAGAGGTTTTTATATATCAATCAAGGAGAGTAAAAAGTGGGAAAAAACAAATACAATTTTCAATGATGAATTCTCCATACTACACGTTGTAGGGTTAGATAATATGGTCCGTTGGTTTTTGCAAGCAGTCATTCCCCCAAACTCCCTCAAAAAATGGTTAAAAGCCAAGATCATCTGGGGCTTGGACCTGAGCCTCTAAATGTTTTGAAAAACAATAACATACTTGTAAGCAAAAATCCTCAGAAATGAGTGGGCCTTTATCTATTTACCAAAGACCTTATAAATGGGTGAGGATTTCAAGTCCTCAGCCACACACTCTCAACCAAACCAAATCGGAGTAGCCCCTCCCATGGAGAACAGTACATTTGCTTCATTGTTGTTGTGTAGTCCGAGTTAAAACCATCGCAACAACTCTGATTATGTATTTATTATTTAAAGCAAGTCTATGATTCTGACACGTTTTCTGATTTTACTCTCAAACAAACATTATGCCTCAAAGTCATTAAAATCCAGAATGGAAAATTCTAAAATGGCTTGATGAAAGTAGACTCTTTACCTATACAAACCATGCTGCTAGATTGGAGATACCCAAGTTTGTAGTGCTTGTTTTAAGAGTACCTTATAATAATTGCGACTTGGAGTGATGGTAATTAGTTTGATCAATTTAAAAAAAAACCGTCAAAACATCAATCTTTATTTCTTTGAGAGAAAAAAAATATAGGGAAATATAGGGGATTTGGACTTTATTAGGGATTTATAGGGGACTGAGGGTCAAAATATAGGAAATATAGGAATGATAGGGCGCTTGTAGCCCTGCAGTATGGCTTAATAAGGTAAAGCTCATGGTTTAGAGTTAGCACTAAAGCCAAGATTAAGGAGAGACATGAGGAGTGTTCCAGAAAGAAGCGCCTCCAATTTTTTTTGAATCCGGGTTTTTGCATATTGGGAATGCGTTCCAATGTATTGATCACACCTGAATGGAATAAGCGAATACGCCGTCTTTCTGCACGACAGAAAGTCCAAAGCACGGTGTTTCTCTATGGGGGACGAGTACGTTAGGCAGGCAAGTTCAACACAGGTTTGTTTTCTTTTGTTACTGGTTTGTCCAATAAACCTTCGGAACGTCCTGGTAGGTGGTCTACAATCGATCTGCCTGTGAATTGAGAGGAAATTTGTATCCTACAAAAATCTCCTCCCTGTCACTTTAAGGTTAAAGTTTAGAATTGGCATTAAGGTCAGGATTAAGTAGCATGACTAAAGTCACAATTAGGTAAAGGTGTAAATTTACCTTAGCTGAGTAAGATTAAGGTTTAGTTTGATTGCATAAAGTACACCAATTAAGGTCAAGGTTTACATTTACGACTTATCAAAGTCAAATTAAAGGTGAACAGAGATTTACATATCAGGTGTCCCCTTAAAAAAATCGAAAGTGCTGATTTTTGCCTTATAATGCTGTCCATCAAAAATATTTACAATCTGAAAGAATTAAGCTGAGAATTGTTCTTTGGTACAAAAACTTGTAAATTCCTAATTTAGTTATAGGAGCAAATATGAAATTCAGCCTCCTAGGTTTTATATGAAATATAGCAATCAAAATCACTTTTTTTTCTATCTTTTAAGACATTTCAGTAGCCAAATACCAGGAAGAAAATCTAATGGTTTGTCTAGTCTATATGAAATTACTATTATGGCACAATATTGGGTGCCTCAAAATCTCTGTTGCACCTTTAAGGTTGCGTTTAGAATTAGCATTAAGGTCAGGATAAGATGAGGTTTAGAATTAGCATTAAAGTCCCGATTAAGGTAAAGGTTTACAGTTACCATTAGCAAAAGTCAAGATAGGGTAGCGTAGCATTAAAGTCATGGTTAAGGATTAAAGTTAAGGTTTAAAATAAAAAGTCAGCCGTGATAAGCTTCGGATTTAAGTATTGCAAGTAAAGTTGGGGATTAGCCATCAAGGTTCACAGTAACTTGGCACTAAAGTCAGGATTCAGGTTAAGAGTATGTTGGTCACTGTATTGGTACTATAGTAATAAGGTAGGGATAGCTGATATGGCCAAAACAAGCTTCAAACAGAAAGCAACAAACTGAGAAATGAAAAAAAATCAATATGGCAGCCCACCGTAGTTGGACATTCTTACAATCACCAAAGTCAGCCAATTTGTGACAGGGTAGTCCAATCCTCAAGGCAGGTTATGATAATGCACGGCACTTACACGGCCTTACCCCATGTCCGCCATGCCAGTGTTTCCCCATATCCACCCTTGCCAATACATGGCCATGACTGGACTATTATAAGCCTGAGATTGTGATGCTAGATACGACTAGGAATTATGAGAGAGGTGGTGTGAAAAGTGATATGAGTGTTATGGTGAATATCTATGTAATGGTGGTAGTTACAAATACAAAGTTCTCTGGGTAAATTAGAATGAACAAGTTTTTCCCAGAATAGCCAGCACAGTGAACTTTACCCCTCCCCAGCGTACTCCGTGATTGGATTCACAATGGAAGAGGCCAATCACAAACATGGATGTTCATTTCACAATCGGTTATTAAGGTAGAAACCATCCGATAAAACGAGTTCCCA
>JAMKCH010073081.1:0-17443 GCA_023653785.1 Ophioderma brevispina | reverse complement strand
TATTGGGATCTCGTTCGTTTGATCACAACCTTCTGGGCTGCCGGTCTATTACGCACGCGTGCTTTTGGTCCAGGTTCTACGTGCGAAATGCGGAAGGAGTTCTAAAAGGCAGTTAGAGTTCATAACAAAATACTCAACGTTACAAACAACACAACAGAACAAAGAATGTAAATTTCAGGAGAAATGTTACAAATCTAACTTTTGCGGTTTTCGCCAAGGCTGGTAACGAGTGGACAATAGGGCAAGTGTCCGGCATTCCTACCTTTACTAAAGAGTTTGCCGATAATTACTATCCTAAGGGTAGACTACAGCATAGCCAAAGACTCGATCTCGAGCCATTTCAAACTTTCCCTTGGTTAAATGTCGTACCGAACCCGGATGATAAAAAATTCAATCGTTGGATTATGTCTCCCGTAAGGCCGATACATATCCGTAAAATTCTTAATTGTAAGAGCTCCACCTCCGCTCCAGGCCCCGATGGCATTATGTACGGGCCTATTTAAAGAAACTTCCCTGTACCCAATAGGTTCATGGCTACCCTCTTTAACAAGAATCCTTGAGTCAGGGTGGTCCACCAGAAGGTTGGACTATGAGTCTTGTCAAGCTGATTCATAAAGATTCACACCCCTTCTATTAAAAAAATTTCCGTAAATTTACGGAAATAATCTGGCAGCAGTTTTTCCATACATTTTTAAGGTAAATTTCAGAAATTTCTGTCAATTAACGAACCTTGACAAATTTTATCGAAATTTGTCTCATATTACGGAAAAAAATAAGTATTTTAACAGAATTTTTCCGTAATTTAAATTACGGAACCCAAAAAAAAAAGTCCGGAAATTATTGCTGCCGAAATTTTTGAATATTTCCGTAAATTAACTTTTTTATGTTTTTTGTTTTTTATTAGTTAGTGTTTTTCCCAAACAGATTTTTTCCGTAAATTTACGGAAATCTGTTTTTTCTAATTAACGGGAAATTTTAACAGTGTACTCCTGAAATCCGGTATGGTTTGTTTAGATATAGCTTCAAAAGGCATTTTTGAAAGGTCTTAATGGGCCCTAGATCTCTTTCGTTTGTAACTAAAACTGAGTTAATTCGCCACGCTAGGTTGAATCATAGATCTATCCATCTTACGTGGATAGATTTAAAGAATGCATTTTGGCTCTATTATTCCATTCTTTAATGTATCATTTTGGTACGTTGTGTACTCGTTGATGTTCAAACTAAATAGGGCAACGGATGTACCAAATGGTTGGATTTTTTCCCACTTCCTTTGAGATATTGCCCCTGCGGCTCACAAGGTGAAGAAATAGCCCTATGTAGTCCCTGCCTGTAAGGCAACTAAAAGGGATCCCCGAAGGGTTCGGGTTAAGAATCGTTCTGTTGTACTCCGCATGTCGTAAGACAACTCGTCTAATGTTCCAACAATACAGTTTCTCACTGGTTATATTGCCTTCTATATAGTGAGTTCAGTGATTGGACCGATTCTTTTTTCCTTATTTTTTCGGTGATGATATTGTTCTTGATATGTCTTCTTCCCTTGTTTCAATTTTGCAGATGAACAATACTTGCTTACGACCTGTATGGACTTGACCGTATAAATCTGCAAGTGATTCGACATACTTTATGCCTTTGGGGGGGTCTGTCCAAGACCATCATCTCATCCTCGGGCTGCGGAGCAGGCGATTACAAGATTTTCCATGCCCTCTATATTTGGCAATGCGGCCTATCTGCTCAGCTTGTATCGTGCCTTTATCATACCCTAGCACACGTTGATGTGGACGTCCAGGTCTCCGTTTGCCATGAGGTGGTATGCAGAGAGCGTATCTTCTAGCAGGATCTTCCTCTGGCAGACGAATGATGTGTCCAAGGAACTCAGCTGACGATGTCTTACAAGGTGGAGAAGAGGCTCAGTGTTAGTAATTGAATATAGATGGGTGTTTGAGCACGGGTCTTTCCGTTTTATGCCCAGCATAATCCTATAGCTAGAGGTAGCAAATGCGTTGATGTTTTTGCTTTTCCATTTCTTGTTGATAGCACCCAGGATTCAGAGCCATAGAGTAGGATGGTCACACATGTAGTATGAATAACTTGACTTTTGCAGAGATGGATAATTGGGGGGGCTTTTCACCAGACGTTCTACTACCCTAGCTTCCAGAAGGCACTCCATGCTAATGCTTAGCGTCTTTTTAGGTCGCTTGCAGCAGATGCCACTTTGGAGCAAATATTTGAAAGCTGTCACATGGTTGATGGATTCACCAAACTTGAGTGGTGGATGAGAGTGACCATTTGCATTCATGTACTCTGTCTTGGATACGCTTAGCTGCAGTATTGGTCATCTGGGTCTGTTGCCCTCCGAAGAGTGGATTCCAGCAGGCACTATCATCAGCAAATCCAGTCATTCATCCTTTGGCTGGGTATCGTCTGGAGCGGCGGGTGTGTTCATTCCAGTGTCACATCTGATTGGCCTTCTTCATGAAAGTCTACTAATATGATGAAAAGGAATCTAGCTAAACATCATCCTGAAGAACACGTGGTGACTTCCAAAGGATCCGAAATGTTTCCGTCGACCATTACTGCACTTTAAGTTGTGTATAGTCGCACTTATGGCATTCCGCTGCTCCGTATTCCATAATGCCGCATCACAGCAAATACATAACCGGTCTATGTCCAAGACTACTCGTACTAATGCCTTGACGTGTGCAGTCATGCATTTTTCTAGATCTAAAACTTATGCTCCCTTACGAAAATGCCTCATCAAAATGTGCTGCGCAAGTTTGCAGGCAACCAGCAATCTTGCAATGATTGCACAAGCATGCACATGCAAACAATGCTTGCAGGTTTTGCAAGCCTGCAGGGCCCTTCGCAAGCAGGTGCGAACATTTGCAAGCATTTACACAGGTTTGCAAGCATGCCGCGCATCATTTGCAAGCACCAGTGTGTTGCAAGCGTGCACATTCGCAAGCAACCACACATTTTGCAAAGCAAACTTTTGCAAGCATTAACTGTACGCATGCTTTCTGGCAGCTTTCTGCAAGCATTTTCACAAAACATGACAATCTTTAGAAGTTGGACTTGAATGCATGCATTTGCAGTGTTTGGTTAAGCTGAAAGTAGAATTTAGAAAGGTGATAAATGCTTCATATTATTCAAATTATACAATTTAATAGCTTTTTGTAAACTTTCAGTTTTTTTCTTAAACATATACTTGTAACCTTGGCCTAGGTGAAATGCTTCATCTGTATTCTAAATTAAGCATTGCCATTGGCCTAGTCCATTTTGTTTTATTTTTACTTGAGGCTGCATGAGCCTGAGGGGCAAAATAAAGCTTGAACCTTAAGTTGCTACACCTTAGACTGTATGTGTGTACAGTTGTTACTGACTACTTACTAGATGACCAATGCTCACATCCACAAGCAAATTCATGCTAAAAAAAAAAGCTGAGTGGCAAACCTTCCACGTATTTCCTATTTTTTTCATACAATCTTCGCCTATGTGCTTTAACCACGGGCTGCCTGTCACCAAGTCTCCTTTCCACTGTGTATTTTCATCAGCTGTCCGTAGATGGGGGTCCTTATACTCTGTGTAAGACTGACTACTGTCTAACGTATGATTGATCTAGCCAATCAACACAGTCTTGTGGCTTACTTGAATGACGTTGATGATTTTGCAGTGATTGCAGAAAGGGCACTGAATGATTCGAAGTCTTGAAATTTTTCCATGCAGTACGAATCATGTACAATACAAAGCCAGGCCGAGATTTACATGTTAGGATGGCCAATAACTGGACCACTGCACAATACTCACATCACACACATTCCATGATCATGATGATTCGCAATGTCGGGTCTCGAGTGAATCGAGGTCAGGACCAAGTCTGGAGCAACTCATCATGATGACTTAACGGTAAAATTATAAAAATAACACCCCAGCATATATGTTTTATGGCATTGGGCCCCCCATTTACCAAAGGCTATCGTTATCGTACTGTATAACTAGTTCAGGTGGGTATGAATTCAGCATTCGGCTGTCACCACATCCTTCAGAGTTCATGCATGATGTTCAACACTTGGGCTGTTTTAATCCGTGAGGTGCCGAATCATAGTGCTGAGGGTGGTGGGCACCATATTACAAAATTATTTCTAGTAGGTGATACAATAGCTAAAGTAGGACTGCATGGCTGTGGGGGCTGCATAAGACATGAACAAGACGAATTTTATTTTTTTTAAATGATTGCATTTGCATTTGTTGATATTTCTACGTGTTTACAATGCATAAATCAGCATGAAGCCATGGCCCTGTGCATATGACTAGTTTCGGTACCGGCAACGCTAAGGTTGTATCCTCCGGGTCTACAACATACTTTTGCGGGAAATATCCCCAGTTATTTTCACACGAGCACACAAATGCACATTGCAAATTCAAGAGGCAACTATACATGCAGACGTTTAATCCCACTATGCCCCCATTTGATCAATATCACAGGATTAACACTAAAAGTGACCAAGGGGTTTTCACTCCCGTTGGGTGCCCAAGGGGGGGGGGGGGGGGGTCCCTTCCATGGGAACCCCCCCCCCCTAAGGAAACCACTTTCCCGATGGAATTTTTGCACAAATTTATACCACATGTGAATTAAGGGTCATAAGACAACCCCAAATCAGCAATAAAAAATGAGATTTTTTATTTTTGGGTGCAGAATTAGGGGCAAAATTGTTTTGCAAAACACGCGAAAATTGGGCAAAAGACGGAAAAAATTTCAATGAGCACTGTTCTTACATCAAACAACATTTTAAAATTATTTAATGTTGATACTATTCTAGAAGACCCAACTTAACTTTAACTTATTTTCAACCACCAAACCCGCGTTTTAGGAATCCTGTTTTTTTACGGGTGTTGCAAAACACACGTCAGTTTCCCCATAGAGTTTGTGCAGCTAAACGGTTTGGCAACGTAACAATGATGGATTGTTTTGTTTTCATGCAACATAAATGGTTATTATTTTTAATGTACTAATAATTGTTTACTTACATGTATGTGGTGAACTTATATCAGCAAAAAAAAATTTTTTGCTTTGTTCTCGTTTCTTATTCTTTTTTTTTTAAAAAAATATTCTCAAATTGAACTTCCGTTATTGCCCAAGGGGGGGGGGGGGTTTTCCTCCTCCCATGGTAACCCCCACTAATTATCTTCATTAAACGCTTGGGCTCGTTTTAATTATTTGGTATGAAAAGAAGCGCATTTAAAAGTCAGACCAATTACAAAAAAATTCGGCCAAAAATCGCACGCACGTCAGCGGGTCCGCGCGAAAACAAATTTTGGTGGGTCCCTAGGACCCCCCCCCCCCTTGGTCACTTAAGTGTTAAAGACACTATCATTGATTTTGCTAAATCAGAAAATCGAAAAAATCATCAAAAATCAATTTTGCATGTATGTAAACAAGTACAGGTATCCTAACATACCCTGCAAAGGATAACACTAGAATCAACCTATAAGACGAATCGGAAATTTTTAGTCATTACTGTCCGTTCGACACTCACTACAACACGTAATTACTGGGGAATCGTATTTTGGAACAACTCCGATTTCTTCCTTTTCTGGTCACTTACTTCTTCAGTTGGAAAAGGGTACCTTATGAGATTCTGCAGACCCCCTTTATCCTCAACTTTGAAGCTATCTGCAAATTTCAGGTATTATGACATATTCGGATAAATCACCGATAGTGTCTTTAATGTTAACTAAAGGCACTGTGCGGTTAGTACTATGAATGCTAATTACTCACTTTTGAAGGAAAATCAGCAATTTTCTCGGCTCCTATCCATGCTCATCCGGGCTGCCCATCGCATCAGCGGTGCCTCATGTTTATAAATCTGATTAGGCCGGGAACGACTGTCAGGCCTCCGATCCCGTTGCAATTTTCCCGTTCGTTCATCACGCTCTGTTTTGGCCTTACGTGATTGCGAAGATAACTGTAATCTCGTGAGACAAACGAAGAAGTAGCAAACTCATTGATCAACCTGAGACTGTAGCGTGTGGTCAGTAAGTATATATTCCTTCTTTCTTTTTTTTTTCATTTTTAAACGCACAATTCACAGACAGAAATTGCTACTGAAAGATATTACTTGACTACTGCCGGGAAGAAGGGGTAGGGGATTGGTATAAGAAGCAAGGGGGAGAGGGGGTATAGATGGGGGAAGAGAGTAGTTGATGTGGGGGAAGAGAGGAGTGGGTGTAAAATAGGTTGGAAGAATTGCCTCGAGAACATTTAGGAACTGAAGTATTTGCTAACAGGATTTGTGAGATAGCACATTGAGTTTTCCATTTCTGCCCGTTCAGAAAAACCGGCTTCGTGGAGGGTACTACTTGAATCGTCCACTAACATATGACATTTCACATTATTTGGCTGTATATTCCAGTATGGCAATTATGTTCTGACAGCTAGCACTAGCTGAGCTAGTGCATGCAGTGTACGTACGTGCCAAGGTCCTTAGAAACTTCAAAAATATCAAAGTTATAAACACGGACATAACACCGTTATTACGGCGGCCCGCCCACCGCCCATTCAATTCAGTATAACATGTCTCTCCGTCGAGGTTGACAGTTTATAACATTATTATGCACAATTGAATTCCCCCGTATTTATTTTTTGAAATTTCGGTGGAAAACTTGGGACTCCCTCCGGCCTCGGTCTTCGAGCACAATCTCAGTTTTTTCAAGTCATCATCAATTCATCGTGAAGAGTACGGTTTCCCATTGCAGAAATTAATTTATCTCATTACAAAAAAATATCATTCAAGGTACGGTAACCTTTACATAAATTTTGCAATCCAAATGGTTAAAATACAAAAAAAGAAGGGATAGCTACCATTGCAAGAAATTGAACCTTTTGAATGCCAAGAACATGATATGCAACGTTGACAGCTAGTTGTGTACGAATGTACATTTCGGATCTAGCACAACGCATTACAACATGGTGTGCGTTTATAGCAAAATCCAGTCAACACGGGCACATTTTAACACCAGCTGCTACTTATCACAATCATTTTTTTGGTGATCTCCTGAGGAGTAATTTATATGGTCCTACAAGGTATTTCTCACTTTTTTTTTCTTTTTTTTGTTTTGTGTAAGCCATTTATAGTTTGGATTGTGGGACAGAGCATACACAATTTTGTTATTGTGCCACCACCCTATAATTTGGCAACCCTCAGCGGAATAAGACTGTATGTTGAAGGATGTGGTGGTCGATATATTCATCCCTTTTTTTTGCCTTTTGTGAGGGAAAATGCACATCTGGCATTATCCACAACGTGATTTCGGGTATACCTCAATTTCTTTCGTCTCAATTTACTCGACTAAGTCACAACCTTAAGATACGCACGCCATTCCCCGCCTCACATACAACAAGTTGAACAAGTTGTGACAAGCAACTAATTTTAAATCAATCATGGATGTGCGTTGCGATCCAAACAGGCGCGTATTTTGTAACACTGCATCAGCAACATGATAGCAAACAGGAAAAATGAGAAAATAAACTCCCTGCGAAAGGAGGAATAAACTCGGTCCTTGACATATTAAAATCCACGGGGGACTTCCTGTGAGGTCAATGCCCTGCCCAGCAATAACGGCAATGACTTTTTTTTGCCGATGATGCAGCTCAACCATCCCATCTTTTGTTTTGTATTGTCAGACTTAACCCTACACATCACCGGGACTTCCTCCCCCCCTCAAATGGCCGAGGTCAATAGAAGGCACCGCAAGTGTCTCCTGACCGTCCCAGTGCATGAGAATCATCATTTTGCTTTTCCATTGCTTTTTGAGCCGGCCGGGAAAATGGGCAGAACAGCTTTTAGGTCTCACATGCAATAGGCGGCAATAGGTCTCCTGCAGGAAAAGTCGGTCCAAAGTCAAGCAAAAGCAATGACCGTAATGTACGCTCTACTTAAGGGTTTGCCCAATTTCATCTTGACACATCTGCTAAATTTGGAGGGCCCAACGTACACTGACCGTCCAGAACACCTGCAGGACATCGGGAAGGTAATGCATGGTGGATACAAGATGTCAACTGGAACTTCGTGTTATGATGCGTGAACGTCTCAAAGAGGCAATGGAAAGCAATTGGTTTTAAATTGCCCCCCCCCCGATCTCATGGGAAGGCGGGCCAAAAGCATTCGGAAGCAATGGGTGTTCTGACCAGGAAAGCAGCTGAGATAAATAAATAGTTCTTGACATCCGATATGCAATTACAATCAATAGCAACTTGATAGGTTTTCATGACTCTCGGACGGGTTAGGGTTAAACACGCTTCTTTTTAACCAATATCCATATAGAAAAATTAAATTCGGGCTTGTCGTTAATGAGTTACTTAACCCTATAACACGTCTGCTGGCGCTCCATCCAGACCAATATTACTGGCTGACAGTAAACCGTTTAAAGCATCGGAGCTCCAGAACATACAACCGGCCGGCGAAGCAAAAAACCGCATTCTGCTATTGCCGAATTACGTGTACCCTCTAGCAAAATTCCAAGAAAAGTTAAATTGTCTCACTGGCATTAAAAGCAAAATGGTCTCTCAAGGGGACCCTGTCACAGCACACTTAGCAGCGATACTTTTTGACAAAAAAATCGCTGAGGGGAAAGGGCCCCCACTGGCAAGGCATTTAGCAGCTTTGGGTTTTTCCTGAAGGTAGAACTTCAGGGGGTTTGCCATGTCGCAGTAATTTTATTTTTTTGCGATCTCCCTGATTGGAAACCTGGGCTCCGTCGACCGTAGTCTGACCAGCAAAATCAGCAAATTAAAGATCACAATTGCTGCTATTGCCTTTCAGATGTGTTTAAGTTAATGAGGGTTCCCCTGGTACAAGGGAAGTCAGCGGAAATATTTTTTAAAAACTAGAGTATATAGACACTTTTAATGGCTATGGCACTGCTATAGTGTGCATTTGCACACATGCTATATGTGCATGTTGCACATACAAAAGTAACAATTAGGCTATGAGTGACATTAAAAATAATTAATTAACCTATTAGACGAAAACAATTCATCATGAACCTTGCAAACCGTACTGTGATAGATCAACTCTGGGGGGAACTGTGTACCAGTATTTGGACACCCAGCAATAGGGATTGATTGTGAAATACAATATGTATAAGTTTCCAATCAATTAAATTTTTTACAGTGTTTATGATATGAAGTGCATGCTCATGTCAAAGTAGTGCTCTAGCTCTTAAAGCAAAGCTGTATTTTCAAAGTAAGGAGTATTCAAATTACCTGGAGGAGATTTAAGAAATATTTTACCCTGCTCAATGTACAATCATCAAAAATGATCTTCACGAGGTTACATATGACTCTCATACAATGCCTTCTTGAATGAGCTGCATCGGGATTGATCAAATGCACTTAACGGAGAGCTGTAGGGGAGTGATCACTATCACTCGCCTTAAGAACAATTGATGTCTGTTTTGAAACAATGAGTGGCACATAATTTTACCACCCAAATCCTAAAATTTATTTTGTATTGCTCATCTGGTTATCTTATAACCTTCACAATTCACACGTATAAATTCATGCAAACATTCCTTGGAATTGGTTTCTGTATGGGAGGGTTCCCGACGCCCCTGTACCGCAAGCACCTACGCACCTAACATTGCATGCGCCTCCCGCACGCTTGCTACAAGCACCCGCATGTTGTACTGCAGCTTGCGCATGCTCGTATAAGCTCAAAATTTACTAGCTTGCAGCAAGCTTATTGCATGCTGACTATTTGCAAGCGTGCGCATGCGCTAATGTCCAAATACTAGCCTTGCCTAGCTTGCGCAAAGCCTGAGTAACCGCAAGCACCCCCGGCGCGCAATCCTGCAAGCACCCTGCGGGCAATCCTGCAAGCACCCTCCGCGCAATCCTTGCAAGCAAACCCTGCCGCGCCATCCTGCAAAGCATTTTGCAAGCTTGTGCATGCACGTAATTTCCAATACTAGCTGCGCCCAATCCTTTTTAAATTTTGTGTTGCTGCAAGCATGCAGCAACCATGCAGCAAGCATGCTGGCAAGCTGTTTTTTGTGCAAGCATGCCGCAGAGCTGCGCATGCTTGGCAGATAATGCCGTTGCCATTTTCTTAAGGGTAGGACAAGCTACTCACTGGGTGGCAAAACTCTGCAAACATTTGCAAACTCGGTACTAATTTTTTCCTTCTGATCTTTCTTTTTCTGAGCTTGTTCTGTAGCAATTGATTCTACTGCAACAAAAATGTCTCAACTATATAGAGGGTTTCCTTATCGGTGCGCAACCTAGGATTTTGCACTTTTCTGCTATTTTGAATCTTTACATTACAGGGCCTTTACAGTTCATCTGGGTTTTACTGTGCTGTTTTTTTTGGGCCCCTTACACTACCAGTTTAATGACCGAAAAATTAAACAAAAAAGTTTAACCGTGTTCCTCTTTTACAGGAAAGAACATCTTGGGGAGCGTGTTTAATATCTTGATAATGTGTTTTGTCTGAGTTTGGTTTGCTTGAAGTGGCTAATTTGTTCAAAAATTAAGCATTTTTAACAATTTTTGTTTATACTGTTTATTCCTTCTTTTTTGCCTTTGTCGCAAACGGCGCATCTCAAATGTCATTTTTATGCATTGGAGAGCACGAATTAATTTTTTTCTTAAAGTTCTGGGTTTGTTATGTTTTCCAGACTTTGGGAAAGTACAACCATGCAGTTTGATATTCGTAAACGCTGATTCTGTTCATCATTCAAAATTTAATGATGTAGTTTTTGGTGCATTAACTAGTCTTACAGCCATTTTTTTGTGACACACGGTTTACTAGAAGGGTGGATACCATGCCCTCGAGAATTCGTTGAAAGTACTCGATGCTTATGAATTTATACAAGTGGGTAACTATGGTCATACACTTTCCATTGATACCAGAACTAATCCAACATAACTAGAATGACGTCACAGTGACGCCATATAAAGTCCCCGCGAGCGCGGCAAAATTGACATTTCGACAGAAAATAGGCAATTTGCACTAAACAGGTAGGACTATCGGATTTTCATATGTGGTTTAAGTTCTAAATGATGGCATTGCAATTTGGACTATTGTTTTAAATAAACAAGGATAAGGTGGCAACCCCCTCCCCCAACCTTGGACTTTTGACGGCATACCTTAACCCCGGTGAATGTGCTACCTTCACATTTTTTCTTTAGAACGACCGGGAACGAGTTTTTTACCAAAGTTTTGCATTAATTTTAGCCAACTGGGAGGAAGTTCACGTAGGGTGTGGCAAACTCCGTAAGATGATGGTTAAGAAACATATATCTGATCATATGGTACCAAAAGAAAGCTTGTTATTAGCGTGATTTGCCTAAATGTTTCATATTCACATACACTTCACACCGATCGCTCTTTAAATTCAATTAGTCCGGCTTTAACACACTTTGGTTCCACGGATCCACTTACATTTTGTTGTGGCAAGCAAATGAGTTGTGGTGATATATCCCCCTCCCCCCCACAAAAAAAATGTCGGTCAAATGTACTATTGATGCTCTATTTTAAATCTTTCTATAACTTCATCACTCATAAAAGTTTTTTTTTTTTTTTAAATATAAAGTTTTCAGAGAGTTTGAATGAAACTACCATACGAGAAACAAACATCTTTGATAGCCATTTTGCGTAGAAACTGTATAGTGTTGTCTTTATTATTTGTAGACCACAATATACCATACACGATAAGTTTTAAAGGCGTTTCAAATATTTTTTTTTTCCACCACTAACCTTAACGCCACCAAAACAAACCAAAACTCCAAATGACCTACAAGTGAGAAAAAGGCACAAAGTCCCGAATGCACAATGACCGTCATGAACGAAGGCACTCAGGCACGAAATCGCGGCAACAATCGCGTAGCGGATATCCACATGTCAGTGGAGTGGGGCGCCCTGGTTCGAGACTAACCAGAGTTTCCAATTGTTTTCGACTTTCCCCTCTTCCCGTATTAATCATAATAATCATAATATCAATGAGATTTATAAAGCCGCCTTTTACAATGTTAAGGCAAGGCGCTGAAAAGAAGAGAAAGACTGAAAAAAAATATTAATTAGGGAAGAGGTGAGACTTTTCGTTTGGCGTCTGAAAGTGGTAACATTTCTTGGTTTTACGGAGCTTCAAAGGGAAATGGGGCATTTCAACAGGCGGGACAGCGATGGAAACATCCTGATGCGCCTGCCAATCGTCCTTGTAACGGAACATCGAAACTGACCCAGTGCTGGACGAAGAGAATAAGGGTAGTCTGGCGAACATGAAAATAAGATGGTAATATATAGGCCGGGACGGATGAATGAAATGAAAACGCTTTATGGGTAAAAGAAGGGATTTAAAGTGGATCCTTTGGGCAATAGTCCACCCAATGAAGAGACTGTAGAAGAGGTGAAGGGCATGATGTGCGATTTGGCTGTCTAAATTAAGCATTTACATCTTGTTTTAATAATTGTGTTCTTCATTTTTTTGGCTTTGTCGCAAACGGTGTTATCTCAAATGTTCTTTTATGCATTGGAGAGCAAGACTTATTTTCTTTAAATTCTGTGTTTGTTCGTTTTCCAGACTTTGGGAAAGTAACCATGCAGTTGCTATTCGTAACGCTGATTCTGTTTCAAAATTTACTTGATGTAGTTTTGGTGCATTTCACCTAGTCTTACCAAGCCATTTTTTGTGGACACGGTGGTACCTAGAAGGGTGGAGACCATTGCCCCTCGAGAATTCGTTGTGAAAGTACTCGATGCTTAATTTTAATTACCAGTGGGTAAAATGGTCATCACTTTCCATTGATACCAAAATAAGTCCCAACATAACTAGTTATGACGTTACAGTGACGCCATATAAAGTCCGCGAGCGGCAAAATTGGCATTGTCGACAGAAAATAGGCAATTTGCACTAAAAAAGTGGACTATCGGATTTTCAGTGGTTTTAAGGTCTAATGATGGCATGCAATTGACTATTGTTTAAAATAAACAAGGATAGGTGGCAAACCCCTCCCCCAACCTTGGACTTGACGGCATACCACCCGGTGAATGTGATACCTTCAAATTTTTCTTTGGACGACCGGGAAGGGGTTTTTTTTTACCAAAGTTTTGCATTAATTTAGCGCACAGGAGGAAAGTTCACTAGGGGTGGCAACTCCGATAAGTTGAGGGTTAGAAACATATATTGATCATATGGTACCAACAAAAAGCTGTTTTATAGGCGTGATTGACTCTAAGTTCATTTCACATACAAATCACACCGATCGATATTTTTAATTCAGTAGTCGGCTTTACACTTTGTCCACGGATCCACTACCATTTTAGTGTGGCAAGGCAAATTGAGTGTGGTGATATATCCCCCCACAAAAAATGTCGTCATCACAAATGTCTATTGATGCCTATTTATCTTTCTATAACTCATAACTCATAAAAGTTTTTTTTTTTTTTAAATATAACAGTGTTAGAAGAGGTGAATTGAACATTACCATACGAAGAAACAAACATCCTTGATAGCCCATTTGCGGAGTATGACAATGTATAATGTTGTCTTTCTTTGTAGCCAAAAGATACCATACACGATAAACGTTTTAAGGCGTTTCAATATTTTTTTTTCCACACACTAACCTTAACGCCACCAAAAACAAAACCTCCAAGCACTAAGTGAGAAAAGAAAAAAATGCACAAAGTCCGAAGGCCGCAATGGACGTCATGAAACGAAGTGCACATAAGGCACGAAATCGTGGCACATCGCGTAGCGTGCTATCAACCAGGTCATTGGAGTGGGGGCCCTGGTTCGAGACTAACCAGGAGTTTCCAATTTTTCGCTTCCCCTCTTCCCGTATTAATCATAATAATTATTATAATGAGATTTATAAAGACGCCTTTTAACAATGTAGGCAAGGCGCTGAATGAAAAGAGAGAAAGAATGAAAAAAAATATTACATTAGGGAAGAGGTGAGACTTCAGTTGGCGTCTGAAAGTGGGAACATTGTCTGGTTACGGAGCTCAAAGGGTAAGGCATTCAAAAGGCGGGGGGGAGAGCAGCGATGGAAAAAAGCTGATCGCCTGCATCTTCCTGGAACGGGAACATCGAAATGACAGCAGTGCTGGAGCGAGAGAATAAGGAGTTTGGCGAACTTGAAAATAAGATGATATAGAGGCCGGGACGGATGAATGAATGAAAAATGAAAAGCTTTATGGGTTAAAAGAAGGATTTAAAGGGGATCCTTTGGGCACTAGGCAACCAATGAAGAGACTGTAGAAGAGGGGTGAGGCATGAGTGCGATTGGGCTGTCTAAATATAAGCCGAGTACGAACAAACTTTTAACGGACACTCAACAAATTATGAAGGAGTCTAGGTTTATCGCCGGTGGGGTTACCGCTACTCCATGCGATACCACGCTTAAAGATTCCCCAAACCACCAACAAAGCTAGGCACGACGTGCTAATTAGGAAGTCACACCATGAATACTGCATGTCGTGTGATCTATTCTAACCAAATACTGCACGGGGTCGTGCCTGTACAATCAGGGGAAAAGGAACAATGCGCTGTGACACGATGGTTCCGGATAGCTTCGTTGAAGTGAATGAGAAACAGGGAATATCGAAACTAGCACAAAAAACAGTCTAATGGAACGATGTCATGGAGGGAAAGGTTTTGAAGAAGTGTGTTTGGAACTTTGGCATATTAAGACTGTCAAGAATACTAAAGACGGATGTCAGAACTAACCATGGACATGTTCGCTAGGACTTCGATTGTATTGCAATAAGTGTTACGAAATTATTATGAGCAAATAGGGAAATTGAATATAATTTGAGAATTTGGAACAGGGCCGAGCTTTGTGTGCTTTGGTATAGCGCTTTACAAGTGACCCAACTAGGTTAATTATATTAAGCAGTGGTGCGCTTTTCAATATGACCTAACGATGTTGTAAAGAGGTTCGGGTAGGTGCTGAGCAGATTTGTTCTGTAAGGTTGAATCCGGGTGACGTTCTTTTGGTCTTATACCATTCATAAGGCGGGGGGGGGGGGGGGGGGGACAGTACAGTAGTCGAGCTTGATAATACAAGAGAGTGCGAACAACCATATGACACGTGTCTTGAGCAAGATATTTCAGATACGGTTTAATACGGCGCTGTGAATGAAAAATTGAACGAGAGTGTGAGAGAACTTAGTGATGTGAAATCAATAGACATTGAGAGTGGGTCAAAGATCACACCAGGTTGCGGATATGAGGGGGAAGCCGGAAGTATATCTTGACCAAAGTATAATGTATTCCTTCCCGGGAGATAGGAAATAGATGCATGCTTCTAAAAGAGATAAGATAGGGGCATTTTTCTTAATCGCCCTGAATAATTAAGTTACGAAATTAATAAGACGTGTGATTTCCCACACATTTGTCCCATTTTGCATGTGTTATATGGGAAGGCAAAGTAGGTGCATCATACGGTCAAGGTACCATACCCAAAACACACCAAGGATAAAAATGTACAAGAGGAGCCAAGTATACCAACTTAGTGTACGGAACAAGATTAAGACAACTAAACTAAACGATGCACATTATTTTTTTGTTCATACAAGAATATTTGAACCCCACAGACAAAGAACCACACAACTGACATGGACCCTACGGCAACGTTCGATGACCCAATGGCAGTCCAGTAATCCCCAGGAAGTGCTATCGCCAGACTAGTCCGGCGAATAATGTTGGGAATCTATTTACCGGACAAATTTATGCGGGCGCTATTTATATAGGGCTATCATATCACAATAGTTTTATCGGTTTATTCCGTAAAGCTTATGTGGATTTATTAAAATTCAACACCACCCCCATCTTTCCCTCGCCAGTGTGTGGATAAGAGCATCCGATTAGAAGGCAGGTATCCACAGGTTCGATCCAACCATGGCCTTTGCAACTAAATGTATGTCAATATATTTTATGAGTAAAGAGAAATATACTTAAGTCCACAGTACGAAAGTGTGTCCGGTAAATAGATGTTAACAACAGTAATCGCCGATAGTCCGGCGGAATAGCGTTGCCAATTCCCAACGCCTACATTGTATAGAAGGAATGTCCCTATATGGAGGTGGTCTGTCGGCAATATGAAAATAGAGCAGGAACATATTTATTATTTATTATTAGAATAATGCTTTATTAAAAACACGGTCATATTTAAAGGTCAATGGCCCGATCGCTAATAGCCTGCTCCCCAGAAGGGCCCCCAGATTTTCCGGAAGGGGGAAGTAGTGAGTCGATATTTGGATCAAAAGAAAGCTACTATTTTCTCATTTAACCTGTGAATCTTAGGGCCAAAGGATGTTGGTTTGGAAGAGTATGAGCGAACGAAAATGTATGTCCCAATTTTGGTCGACCAATATTAATTTAACACTAGTACTCTATGGGCTTAACAAAATCACGTTTTTAGCTCTCCATCATGATTACCGGGTTGAAGATCGCGCGACGAAACTTTCCCCAAAAACAAATCTTGATCATCTGATTCAAGCCATAAGTATGGATATAAAATAGTAGACAAATGGAATTAGACCATATGAAATCGACCAAATGGATATTAGAACCAAATGTGATTAGACCAGAAATGGGCAATTAGACCAAATGAAACATTAGACTAGATGAAATTAGACCAAATGGATATTAGCCCAAAGGGGGTTTAGACAAATGGATATTAGGACCATGGATATTAGACCAATGGGTTTAGGACCAAATGGATATTAGACCAAATGGGTTTTAGGCAAAGGATATTAGCACCCAATGGTATTCGAACAAATGGATATTAGACCAAATGGCTATTAGACCAGATGGGTATTAGACCAATGGCATTAGGCCAATTCGGTTATCTAGACGATATGGATTTTAGACGACATGAGTTTTAGACCAGATGAATATTAAAGACTTCATGACTATTAGACTAAATGGTTTTTAGCTTAATGGTTATTAGACAAATTATTAGCCCCATTGGAGTGTAGACAAAATGGCCTTTAGACCAATTGGGATTAGACCGAATGGCAATACACTCTGACCCAGAGTTTCAAAGAAGTCTTAGCTAGCAAACTGGATCGCGAGAAGGGATTCAAAACGCAAACTTTGCTATTGTGCAATTAGGGGGGGGTCAGGGACTTATACCATAAAGCTATAAATAGCTGGGTGCTGATGAGGCCAAATTGATTACTGGTGGTCGATGGGGATGAAGGTAGACAAACAGGGGAAGGAAAGTTTTCAAACAGGAGTCAAAAGTTCACAAACAAATGAAAGTATTGGACACACACAGGTGACTCTATCAAACCAAGATTAAGGCAATTATAGCCCAAGTGAAAAAGCTTTAGTCACTTCAAGAAATTCGATCATGGTGGGATGATATAACTAAAGTCAAACCTTATAGTCAGGGCAAATTCTGAGATGTTAAAATGTTTAGGAATAATGCTTCACA